>JACATO010001765.1:0-35931 GCA_018389105.1 Nautilus pompilius | reverse complement strand
CCACCCCTACCGTCTATCTGTACGAACTATAAAACGTGGATACTTTCGCATCAACCAGGTGGCGCTGTAACTGACGGTTATTACTTCGGGCATTAATAAAAAATTTTTTTGAAAAAAAAAACTACGGACTGTTGTCTCCACGTTTGTACTACTAACCCTAACCCCGACTCTTCTGATTACGTTTATTTTCTTTATTTAAGTCGTCGAGTGGTCGGCCGCTTGTCCGTCGTGGTCCGTGTTCCCTCTGTGTCTGGCCACCGCGTCTCGGGCCGAGAGGACACGAGTCGGACGGTCTCAGTTGTTCGGCCAGGAACCTCGGCGAACAGGGCTTTAAACGCGCTCGCATCGCATTGGTCGCCCGTTAATTCGCGATACCATCGTCGGCTTCCAGCCTTTCTGACTGAACTGTGGCAGACCGAGACACAGAGCCCCCTCCCGCTAAAAATACCACGTGCAGAATAAACAGAGGGGGGATCTTCTTTGTTTACTCGGCATAGTTTCTCTGTTGTTCCACCGCCTCTACCCGGGGTGAGCGGTGTAGCGTCTCGCATGACGAATGATGAGCGTGTCGTCTGTGGTTCGCCTCCTGGCTGCATCCCCAACAGCTCTTTCGTAAACGACTCGGTTTTCATTGCTTTCAAAATAAATGGCGGAGCTTTCGAACGGTGAAATACAAACACTCTCTTTCCCTCTATCTGTATTGACGTCATCTCTCTCCCATCTCTCCATCTCTCTGTATTGACGTAATCCTCTCTCTCTCTCCATCTCTCCCTCTCTCTGTATTGACGTCATCTCTCTCCATCTCTCCTTCTCTCTCATCCTCTCTGTATTGACGTCATCTCTCTCCCATCTCTCGTTTCTTTTCTGCTCTCATCTCTCTGTGTTGACGTTCTCTCCTCTCTCCCCATCTCTCCCCTCTCTCGGTAGTGACGTCATCTCTCTCCCAGCTCTCCTTATCGCTCATCTCTCTGTAATTGACGTAATCTCTCTCTATCTCTCTCTCTCGCTGTCTCTCCATCTTCCTCCCTCCCCCTGTATTGACGTCATCTCTCTCTCTCTCTTTCTCCATCCTCCCTTCTCTTATTGACGTCAGCTCTCTCTCCCACCTCTCCTTCTCTCTCCATCTCTCCCTCCCCCTGTATTGACGTCATCTCTCTCTCCCACCTCCCTTCTCTCTCCATCTCTCCCTCCCCCTGTATTGACGTCATATCTCTCTCTCTCTCTCTCTCTCATCTCTCCCTGTCTCTGTATTGACGTCATCTCTCTCCCCCTCTCTCTCTCTCCATCTCTCCCTCCCCCTGTATTGACGTCATCTCTCTCCCACCTCTCCTTCTCTCTCCATCTCTCCCTCCCCCTGTATTGACGTCATATCTCTCTCTCTCTCTCTCTCTCTCCATCTCTCCTGTCTCTGTATTGACGTCATCTCTCTCCCACCTCTCCTTCTCTCTCCATCTCTCCCTCCCCCTGTATTGACGTCATCTCTCTCTCTCTCTCTCTCTCGGTTAATCCTGTAACCAGGTGCCGGATGGTTTATCCATCAGAGTAAACGGCAGGTGACCTGATTATACAATATTTAATTTAAATGTTATCGGTTAAGAACTAAAATCCTTCAAGACCATAATTTTCATTTAAAAAAAGTTATCAATTTTTGTCATTAATCGAAATTTAAATAAAATTTATTTTAATGAAACTAAAAAAATTTTTTAAAATATTAGAAATCAGCGTAAAAATATTTAAACATTAACCCTCTCAATGTCTGATATTTTTTTTTTAAAAAGAAAGAGATAAAGTTAGGCGCTGTAACATTTGAAAAGAACACAAAAAGAAAACTTTGTTACTACGAAAGCACGAATTGAGTGTTCTTCAAATATCCATCCTGTTTGGAATCTTGGATATATTTCACGGAGTTGTAGAAGAGTTGCGGCCCTTTCGGAGCGCTCACGAGAAATCCGCCTCTTTATTTGACGCGATCACTCGAAGGCTGATGCGGAGAAGAAACTCTGTATCAAGAAGGAGGCGATCTAAAAAAAGAGAAAAAGATTGCGCAGCTTCCTTTACGGACAGAAAAGAGTACTGAGTAAAACCTGACAAAGGATGCAAATTTATACTGGGAAGTTTCTACTGTAAGAAAATTTGATATCGACCCAGAGATTCGAAAGATTTTTAAAAGTTTAGTTGCCGAGCCGAGTTCGCTCTGTGTAATATAAAAATCCTGAGGTTTCTCTCACTAAAGCAAAACTCCAGGTACAGGTGATTAACCCTAACCCTTCCTTCTTTGTTTTAATAGAAATTTCAGAAGCGATTTTAAGTTAACTTTGAATAATATCAAACGGGTTTTCTGGGAAGTGCTCGAAGCTGGCATTTCAAATAAGTTTAGAAGAAAAGTTTATTTAATCAAAGTTATATGGGTTCCTAACTTTTCATTTGCATGGTTGCCATGGCAATCTTGCCAGCTTGATAACCATGCAAAAACATCTCGGCATTCACTGCTTAACTGTTTACCAGAACTGATTCATTCTTCACTTAATGTAGAGATAGCAGCATTTGCTTGAATGAGATTTCGTGGAAATTTTGCATATATTTTACCCACTTTAATTTGGTAGGCATTTAGTTAGTTATTAGATTTTGCGAATCACAAGATTTAACTTAGAGACTAATACAAATAATCAAATGTTCCCCTGTCACTGAACTGAACAAACTACAATTAGAATGTATTTCACATATGAAAGTATTTGAATAAAAAGAAGAAAACAATAGGTGCCAGAAAAACGTAAATACTTTAAAATATAGTAATCGGGGAAAACGTAGCAGAAAATAGAAAAGGGTATGGTACCAATGAATCGAGACGTCCTTGATTTACCCCGACCGGATGATCACGTATGGATCAGGTAGACCTCCAATAGCTAAGAAATATCGTATCCGTACCTGTCATTGTGATATTTAAGCTGCATAAATAGGGTAGCAAGAACTCCATCCGTTGTGGGAAATGGCAATTATCACAAATGAAGTAGACAGATGGATAAAAAAAATACCAGGTAGTAAAATCGTCGATTTTAAATTCCGACTCCCGGCAGGCCTCTGTTATGTTTTTGTGGATGGTAAGTTCTTTCCTGGAGAGTGGGCGAGAGAGAGAGAGAGCCCGTGTTTCATAAGCGACAGACGATTTCAAGCTGAGTGTAGTTTAAAATTAGAATAGCGAGTCTACGAACATGTCAGCGCATAACTGGCGAGTGTAGTAAAGGGTTAAGTTTTCAGCGACCTAATAAACAAAATATAGCACAAGAGCCATTGTTTATAGTGTTTAAAATAATATTATTTTTGAAAAAATAACGCACGCCATTCGTTAAATATCCATTTTCTGATTGTAGTGGTAAAAACATTTTTGGTCGGTATTGTAGGTGGACTGGCTTCGTGGATGCCTTTATGAGACGATGTTAAGACACAAGACGTTACTCTACCTAAAACAGAACGATTATTTTAGGAACCGGAAATAGGAAGAAGAAAAAAGAGTGCATGACTGCAACAAAGGAAAATGAAAGGAGATGAAGAGTAGATTAGAAGAGGCAGTCGGGTGTGGTAGAGAGAAATAACGTTTCAAAATATAGGTATTTAAATGTGTTCAAATTTCTGAAAGAGCAATGGTCTGCGAAGTAAATGGTAAGTAGTTTAAGAATAATGCAAGCAGCAACTATAATAATAATAATAATAATAATAATAATAATAATAATAATAATAATAATAATAATAAGATGATGATGATGATGATGATGATGAAAAATCTCGAGAATGTGCAGGTGGGCGGAACTCCATGCTTGCACATCACTACCAAGAAGGGAGGATGTTTTGGCGGAAAGACTTAACGTGGACAGGGGTAGAGAGAGATGCAGAACACATCACCGAGTACCAGAGAAGACAATCTTGCTATCCAGGCAATTCCATTGAATCGGATAAAAGTAACTGCGGTTGCTGACAATTTAGGATGCCACTACCGCGGTCGAACCAGGTTTGTGGTGAGACAAATGAGAAAACAGTAGCGTCACGTGACTGATAAATAAGGCCGCTGATGAGACAGACGAGTTCCTGCAGTCAGGATCGGTATTTTCTACTGACGTTTAGTAAGACACCGTCATGCTGATCGACACTGTGAACCTTCTCTCTTCAGATAGAGGCTGGCATGTGCAGCTCCGTCGGAACCACAAACTGATCGCCAACTGGTGAAGATTAAACAAACCAGCATTTTTTCACCTTGTCACCCAGTATCTGTCTTCTCCAGCCTCCGTTACCTAAACAGAGATGCTCGTGACAGGTAACAAATGCTAATTATTCTTGGCTTATAGATCAGGTACTTTGAGTTTGGCACCGAAGCATTCGTATAACGTTCTTCGTTAGCTGTTGTTTTGTTAATCTGAAACTTAATTGGCCCTGACCAAAGACATTTTTTTTTCGTTTCCTTTTGTCAGTTAAATATGAATTCTACAAAGTAAAATAAATGCCAGTCTTATAAATGAATTTCTTCCAGATGTATTTCGTCATTTACTGTTTTGCATAAGGCGTGTATAAACTATGTAGATGAAAGTGTAGCAGCAGCTTAGATCTGCTCCACTGTCAGTTAAATAACTAAGAACATCCGAGAGAATCAGAACAATGTCTAAATATCTAAAATAAAAATAGATAGAATATTAACATTCGGGCCCGTGGAAAGTGTACTTTATTTCACAACGCTTTCGAAGCATTTTGTAAACTTTCTTGACAGGAGAGCTATAACTAACGGCTGCCATAGGGGTTTGGAAATCGTCCACCTTGTATCAGCTGTGGTGGCTCCCTGCATTCTTGCTTCACCTTATCGAAGCACAACAATCAAGTTAAACAAATTACTGATCATTTTATATTTTAAAAAGTGCGTTATAGTTTAAAAGATTTAAAGTAATTACTTAAAATAAAATCTGTTTTCATGTAGACGCGAATAGAATCTCTCGTATAAAATCGATCTTCTCTCGCCATGGCAGGACCATCCATCTACAAATGTAAATAGCTGAGACAGGTTCGGAGTCGTCGGTCTGACGAAAAAATAACTCACACGAAACCGGTCCAAATGTTGTTGTTTTAGGCTCGGTGGTGTGTGTGTGGTGTGTGTGTGTGTGTGCGTGTTTGTGCCAAATATTCGGTAGAAACATAATGAATTAGAACTTTGACTGGCCCGGATGGATTGTATTTTTGGGCAAACATTTAGTGTAAACAAAAGAACATAGCCAACATATCTGAACACATGTGCCACCAGGAGGAGTCGTGTTCACGTCAGAAGCAATTCTTCGGTGTCGCGGACGACGGTGTGTTGTTTGAAAGAAGACATCATAAGAAACATTCAGATACATCTACCTATATGTCCATTTATATTCGTTTATTGTTTTGTGTAAACCATTGCAACTTAACCGTGGTATGAGAAACGATAGATAGACAGAGAGAGAGAGATGACGTCATTACAGAGAGATATGATGTAATTACAGAGAGAGAGATGACATCATTACAGAGTGATATGATGTAATTACAGAGAGAGATTATGTCATTACAGAGAGATATGATGTAATTACAGAGAGATATGATGTAATTACAGAGAGAGATGACGGCATTACAGAGAGATATGATGTAATTACAGAGAGAGATGACGGCATTACAGAGAGATATGATGTAATTACAGAGAGAGATGACGTCATTACAGAGAGATATGATGTAATTACAGAGAGAGATGTCGTCATTACAGAGAGAGATATGATGTAATTACAGAGAGATGACGTCATTACAGAGAGATATGATGTAATTACAGAGAGAGATGACATCATTACAGAGAGATATGATGTAATTACAGAGAGAGATGACGTCATTACAGAGAGATATGATGTAATTACAGAGAGATGGACGTCATTAGAGAGAGAGAGAGAGAGAGAGAGAGAGAGAGAGATTCATATTGGAAATACAAGGTGTTGAAATGGATTTGAGCTAGAAGAACTTAAACCCGATCAGAATTCTTTTGCGCTAACGTCTGAGTTCCCATTCATTGGCCATGTGACCAAACATCGCAAAAAGGGGAAGAAATTTTCGCGAGGTCGCTGCCGGCAACATCACATGACCTATCGAGATAGACAAACAAAAGCAGTTCTCCACGGAGAATTTGCCTTTCGCTCTGCGCGAGCTCACCTCGGGTCACGCACGCGCTTCAGCCTGTCACAGGCAACCGAACGCCGCCCTGTCTGACGCCCAGCATTCGTAGGTCTCGCTGAATTACTGCGGACGATACCGAACTGAAAACCAGAGAAAATGCCCACTATGATAGAGCTGATAATTGTATATTAACCCCCAGACAGTTTTACTTTTTCCAGATTGGACAATGCAAAAAAATCAGATTCTACAATAAAACTGTAACTACACCATCCATTTTAGATGGCTATACTTTAATAATAATAATAATAAATAATAATAATAATATAATAATAATAATAATAATAATAATAATAATAATAATACAAACTTAATATGAATTTGTTCCCAGACAGAGACACTTTTCACAAATGGCTGCCAAGAATTAGATTCACATCGTGCTATCACGACCACTTGTCTCAGACCATCACCGCAAGTGTTAATCTCTCAGAGTCCAGTTTCTATCCATCGGGTTCAGTTTTGGTTCAAATATTTATCATCCATATAAAACGATATTACCAGTGCAGAAAATGATAATATTAAAATGTATGCAAAGCTGAAAGGAGAGGAAATAGATTTTCGGGTAAATCTGAATAATCCATTAGATTGGTCAGTAGTTAAGTTGAAATGGAATGTAAAGTTTAGAGATTTAAAAGTATCAAAACAGAAAAATGAGGCACGAACTGGAAAATGTTTCAGAAAATAGCCTAGTGTAATTGTAAAGAAAATATCCCCTAATCCAAAGAGCGGTGCGTTTCATTAAGGCAATAGAGGATTTTATGAGTAATTAACTAAAATATCAAACATAAAAAAGTAGTTTTAGTTTCGTTGCATAAACTCTTGGCTAAGCCGTACAGCAGGTGCCGAATCGTCCGAGAAGCGATATCGGTTCATCAGAGTGAGGTCAGCGTAGATTTACCGGAATGTTTCCGCATCTTCTGGTGTTGGAATAAGGGAAACGATCGAAAACGTTGGTACTTGACAAAGCTTTAAATGTACACGTCTGGGAGGAAAGCCCTGACAAAGAGTTTGAAGAGACTTACGGTCCGCGAACGAGTTAAACGGGGGACAAATTCCCGGGCCCACTTCTCGCCCCTCCCACCGCGTCCGCTAAGCTGGAGCGAACGAACCCCTCTCCGTCAGCAGCCGCATCAAGGCCTCCCCCCACAACACGCACCCCATCCCAGTTATCAGCAGGTGCTCGTCAGGCCATAGTACTGAGAAGGCCCCTCTAACAACCCAGGTGGGCGCTGGAGATCGTTAAGCTGAACAAGTGAAAAGATAGCGGGAACATTATTCAAGATGCTCGGGCTAGGATACGTCGACAGAAATACCGCCCTGTCGCTTTCCTTTTTTTTTCTTTTTCTTTGCGTCTGATATGTCACCTGCAATCCGTATGAACGACAGCCAGCTACATTAAACGAACTGATTATATGTTACACCGGACAATAATAAAAATAGAGATTATTTATGAATCCGGCCCGATTACCTCCTTTTTTTCTGGCCGTGCACGGTTTAGATCTAAGAACTCTCGCCCCCTCTGTGAGAAACGCAGCTTTAAAAAAAAAATTAGCTTCGGTACGTTTGGCTCTGGCTTCGCTATTTAAAAGAAAAGGTGAGATTTCTTAAGGCGCCCCGGTTACAGCGCAGGGAGTTTGCTAGAGACTGAGAACGATGCTGGCGCAGTAGTCCAACCATTCAATGCCGGCGGCCGGTGACCCAGTGGTTAGCCTACGGCACCGGAGATCGAGTTCTCGGTCGCACTCCTCTCGGCTGGGCGCGCTACCAGCCCCAGATTTGTGAGTTTCACCTGAGCATTCGAGTGTCTCCCTACATCTGAAAATAGGGAACAGTTCTGGTAGTAGACATCTCGTGACGCAGCACGAGGTGACGGGCGATCTCTAGCGGATGATAACTGCGGCGTGGACGATGGAGAGGAGTTATCTCCTCCGTTGCCGAGAATTGGAGTTACTCACGGCGGCAACAGTCGCGCGGTCTTAACGAGCTGTTTGCTGCTGCATCAATACAAAGCCGAATAAATGGATCAGCATCCTAAAAATTTAACGTTCCACCCACCAGGTTCATTTTCTCGTCTTTCTTTGAAAAAAGAAAACAGAAGAACCAGACGTCCTGCAAATATCTTAAAGGACACCTTTTAAAAAATATATACCTTATCATCCGAAAAGAAAAACACAAAATAGACAAACGGCAAGTAAAATGAAGTTCTTTTCCTGTTCAGTTTTTAGAGATATACATTGATTATAAATTATTTGTTTTGAATAACAGAGAGAGAGAGGGGGATATGACGTCAGTACAGAGAGAGAGAGAGGGGATATGACGTCAGTACAGAGAGAAAGGGATAGAGAAAGAGAGATGACGTCATACAGAGAGAGTGGGAGATGGAGAGAGAGACACACAGAGAGAGAGAGAGAGAGAGAGAGAGAGAGAGAGAGGGATATGACGTCAGTAACAGAGAGAGATAGGGATATGACGTCCAATACAGAGAGAAAGGGAGATGGAGAAAGAGAGACACAAAGAGAGAGAGAGACAGGGAGAGAGAGATGACGTCAGTACAGAGAGGAAGGGATAGCGAAAGAGAGAAGACGTCAATACAGAGAGAGTGTGAGATGGAGAGAGACAAAGAGAGAGAGATAGAGAGAGAGAGAGAGAGGGATATGACGTCAGTACAGACAGAGAGAGAGATGGAGAGAGAGAGAGAGAGGGGGGGATAGACGTCAGTACGAGAGAAACGGATAGTGAAAGAGAGAAGACGTCAATACAGAGAGAGTGGGAGATGGGAGAGACACAAAGAGAGAGAGAGAGAGAGAGAGAGAGAGAGAGAGAGAGAGAGAGGAGAGAGAGAGAGAGAGAGAGAGAGAGGGGGTATGATGTCAGTACAGACAGAGAGAGAGAGAGATGGAGAGAGAATATCTATCGGAAATCGTCGGTCGGCCTGCGAAGTTTTAGGATTTCTGACAGCTCACAGTGGGCACCGAAGCTCCACAGATAAGCGATGATTAATTCGTGACGAAACTCTGACATTAAAAAAACAAGACTGAAATAAACGGAGAGAAATTTAATTTCGAACCGAACAATAAAATTGCCACCACCCTTTGTTTGCTCTCTTTGAACGGGCACCTTTTTTTTTAGCAGAGTTTATTCAATTCAGATCCTTTTTCGATAGGTGAAAGCGTCACATCTGTGGGCATCTAAAGCGGATGGTTCAATCGTGGGCAGCACGCACTGGGTACGTGTCAGAAAGATCCATCGGGTAAATGGATAAGACAAGAGACGTATCACCCACCCACTGTCTGTTATGGCCAAGATAAAATGATTTCTTCAACCCCCCACCACGTAGATCAGCGGATAGATTGCACCTGTATTTGCTTACCTTTGTCTCTGATTTACTTACGCGGATTATATACAAAGTTAATTAGAAACAATAAAAGTAAGATACACCTGGAATAATTCAAATCGGTATTATACGTTCCAGCACGTTCGGGTATTCTACCCCTCCGTGTTTGAACTGACACTGGGAGGCCATCTATCAGTTGCATAGAGGGGTTTGTTCTCGTCCACGCTACCAAACACATCAGGCGTGAACTCTGCCCATTGACGATGCGCCGACATTGTTCACGTCGTCCCCAACCCTCCTGTCAAATTCGCTCGTCCATAGGTCGTTCGCCGTTCCTGTTTCATCTTGTCATTCGTTGTTTTACAGATTTTCCCTTAGATGACAATTGTTTGTACGCTTGGCATCACCAGCTTAAGTCAGGGTTATTGTTCTTTTCTCTCGTATACAGTAGGAAAGTAATTAAGTACACATCAGAACAGCCAGCAATTTATAAAGGAACTACCTACCTTTTGGTAAAGTGTAAAGTGGAGGCGGACGGGAGAAGGAAAAGCGACGAGGAGGATAAGAAACCGACTTAGCGCATTTAAAGGCAAGACAATCAGCGGACAGACAGCGCTATTTTTTTTTTAAAATTTTTGTTCTCTACGTCTGTCTATAAGCACATCTTCCATCTTATTTCAAAATGGCGCCATTAAATCAAAGCCTCGTTGTCAAGCTACACTGTCTTTATAACTGTGTGGAACAAGTCCACAAGCATCGCAGAGCTAGGAACAAGATCTCTCGATAACGTTGTTTAGATGACAGGGTTTTTGATTCGGCAGATTTGTCATTTAAGACGATGATGACGACGACGATAACAATATTGCTGTAATAATGATGATTGTACTCGGTGATGATCAAAGAAGCAAAATGGCAATGAGACAGAATACCAGCTAGATGTTCGCCATTACCTGTATTTTCGTTGACAGTATCCTTCGGTTTACAGTTAGCGGACAGTGTACTGCTTATATATTCGAAGAAACATACACATCCCTTTTTATCAGTATCTTTCACGTTAGAGTCAGTAGAGGCTGCATCGGATACACGAAATGTGTAAGGTATTCTTTCTTTGTCGGTACTTTTCAAGCCATTATTTCAACCAGCCAGGGGAAACCGGTGCAAGGATAGAAGTTTCTCCCTCAAATTCCTATAACATTAATACATTACGAACCAGTCCGGAAAATGTTGATACAAAACATACGACTTTTCATTGGTTAACATTAGAATGCGCAAAAATATTCAATCCAACTCAGCATAAAAATGTTTACATATATATTTACTGATATTACCACACTTCACTTGTCCCATAGATCGTTGGGGCGCCTCGAGAAGTGTCTAGAAGAAAGAAGGTGAATGTCGGCGTCCAGGGGAGAGCTGGCTCTTCAGCTGTTTCGGGCTTTTGGTCTTCATCAGCAGCACGTAGGTCCGCCCCCGCCGGGGATCGAACCCGCGACGCAAGGATTGACGAGCGAACTCGCATATTTACTGATATACTTAACGCGTATCTGACTGTTCATATTTAATGTAATGGAGATCAAACTAAATACACGAATCGCTCGTACGCTGATGATAATTTTGTGAGTAAAGGTTCGCTTGCTACTTCATCTCGTCTGTCTACATAATGTTTTCGTGTGGTACTGGACGATGTCAAAACCCCTATCCTGTGGGCGAGTTCTCTCCCGCTCTTCTTGCTCGGAGGTTCGAAATCATCATCATCATCATCAACAGTATGTAAGTAAAAAACTGCCCAGATCAGATGGTGAGCACTCCTCTGATTTTTCTTTCTTCGCTTTAATTCCCAAGTCAAAAGAATTTTATTTACCTGTCATTAAAAAAAAAAAAACGCGTTTGCCTGTACTTCTACCTGTGTCTTTTTACAGGTTTATCGGCGAGTATTAAAATGTTTCTGTGTTTTTTCGTCGTTTTGCTGAAACGTTTCATCCTCTCGTGTGCTTTCTGGTACATTCGTATTTAGGCGACACCTTAAAGTCGAACATCAGGTCAATCGGGGACAACAGTCGATGGATCCTGGACAGCAGCAAGTAGATTAGGGAAAGTAACTGGCTGTTTGTTTATGCTGAACAGGACACTTTCAATCAGTGATATAGGAAACCAGGAAATTCATCTTCCTTCAACTCATGGCAATGGAAAGGAGAAATCCCAGTTACTTTGAAACCAGAGACAAGACAATGTTTTTCCTTGAGAATACACAAGGGTACGCGGTACCTACGTGTGACGCAACATCAAACGCAGACATTGACCTCCCAGGGTGATTTGTCTGCCAGGCATCTACAGCGCGTCGTAGTAGGTCTTTAGTGCTCCATCATCCGCGCAGTCCCCAGGGTTGCATTTTACGTCTGCAGTGCTGATGGAGATGTGACTCTCGTGACTGCTCATAATCAGCGACACTGGATTTTTATTTGAGCAATGGCGATAAAATGATACATCCACGCCTCACAATATTCTGGTGTCGTTCATCCTTTTTGGGTGTTCCGTTCTGATTTAGTCAGGGGCTGCACCAAATATCTCCGAAAAGGGGCTCTTTGAACAAAAACCCTGGCAGCTCTGCATTCTCTATTACCTGTTCTAATCCGGGACTCTCTCTCTCTCTCCCTCTCTCGTCTCTCTCTCCTCCATCTCTCTCTCCCCATCTCTCTCTCTCTCTCCCTCTCGCTCTCTCTCTCATCCATCTCTCTCCTCTCTCTCTCTCATCTCTCTCTCTCATCTCTCTCTCTCTCTCTCTCTCTCTCTCCATCTCTCTCTCATCTCTCTCTCTCTCTCATCTCTCTCTCCATGTCTCCTCTCTCTCTCTCTCCTCCCATTCTCGCTCTCTTCTCTCTCTCTCTCTCTCTCTCTGTCTCTCAGATCTCTGGCATCTGCTCTCTCCTTCTGCTTCTCTCTGATCTCTCGCTTCTAGATGTTGACAACTGTCGTCTGGGGTTGTGTTACATGCTGATTCAACTTTGTACTGTCGAAGTCAACCAGAGGTTCTACATCAGTTTTGTGCCTGTTGCTCTTGCAAGACCTGTCGTTTCTGGTGTCACTGTTGACAGGTTTAGAAGCCTTTTCATGAAATCATAAAACCAGTCTTCTTGATTCCAGTTTTTCCGATATTTCTTCTTGTTTAGTAAATTAGTGAGCACACTCTCTAGTTGCCATAGCTGAAAGATTGTGGTTAGTTTTCTGATCCCTTATCGTGTACAGCGTTTTTCGGACTATAGGACGATATTTTTTTCCCCTGAGAATTTCAGCCTCCACCTATCTAAGGCTGTGGAATAAATCTCGGTTTTGGTGGGGGCCAAAAAAAGTAACAATCTACAAACAGAACCAAACCAAATAAATAATTCCAATTTATAAAATATTAACACTATACAAATAAACAAAACCCAAATCAAAAGTGCAAAAAATTCACGGTATTACCCGACCATGAAATTACCCATAGGGAACCTCAAACTTTTCACGCATGCGCACATAAATATTTATAAAATGGCTGATGGAAAGTCATTTTGTCAGTCGAGTAGATTGTAGAATCCTTAGGTGCATTTAGCGTCGTCTGGAGTTCATTACAATGACTTTATTTAATTGTCTTACAAGCGTGGTTAAATAATAGGCCTTACGTGACAGACAAGGTGAAATCTTTTTATCGATCAGCTGATCAGCGGCAGATCGACTGCTGATCCAGAAGAATAATTAACGGATTAAATGCAGACCAAGACCCGACCCGTTTATTGTCTTTAGAACAAAGCTCTCTAATCCACATCTGATTCGACAGCAATCGAGCACCTCTCACACCTTCGATGTAGGTTCTACCTGACGGCAACAAAAGATCAGAGAAACGTCGTAGTCACCCTGACCAAAAATAAGACGAATGAACAACACAAGAAAAAAAAAAAAAAAAGATTCGTCGTTTATTCAGTTTTCAGATTTTATTAAAAAATAGATCAACCATAACGAGGTTTTTTCTGGGCCCGTACTTACCAATGTTTTCTATACCGGAGGTTCGGACATCTCTCGTCTGGGGACCGACCTATCTAAGACCTCATGCCCGATTTCGGCTCCCCCCAAAAAAAACGACCAATCAACCTATGTTCCCGATCGCCCTATAGTCCAAAATATACGGTAGTTTGCTAAATCTGCCTCTGCAACATTACCGGATCCTCGTCGACTTTTATTTTGAAGAGAGTGAAATCGCACCGAGTTGTTTTCTGCCAGGGCGTGTCTAGAGATGTGCCCGAGCGGGACGATAATTTTAAGTCGATCTATGTTCACGCACTCTCAACGGCCAGAGAAGGAAGCTGGCCTTGGTATAGACACGGATAACGACCGAAGCGCGGAGACTGACTTGGCAGGAAATTTTAACCGCGTTCTGAATTTAGCTCATGATTTTCATCTTGAACTGACTCAACCTCTTTTCGGGTTTATTGTATGTTATGCAAACTTATGCGAAACGGTTATAATTTCTCCGTATTCTACAAATGTGTATTGACATATTAATTCTATTTATGCATGGTATCTTTTAGTTTAGATGCCGTGATGAGCGGGATTCTTCTAGTTTAAAGTTAGCTGTTGCAGCTCAAGTAAGATTTTCCTTCTTTGTCCATATTCTTCAGCATACATAGTTACTAAACAGGTGATCGAAAATGCGTTTATCAAGTCCCTCCATTGACAGTATTCTTCAGGTTAATGTTAGCAAACGGGGGTTCCTAGAAGACATTTCGGGTAGCATCATTCTTCTTTGTCAGCGTTTTTCGAGTTAGATTAAACAAACAGTTGTAGACCGATTACATATGTCTAAAGCAGATCTTGTCTGTAAATATACTCTAGGTTAATGTTAACATTCAGCAGACCAGCTACATGTTTCTTTGTGACATGTATCTTTTTTTTTTTGGTGTGGTGCTAAAGTTGGGGGTGTGTGTGTGAAGTTGCATATGTTAGATTGGGAGCTGGGTCGGTTCCACGACCGGCCGCCACAGCTGTTTACGAGTGAGGCCTTATTTCGACCTGTGTATTGTGCGAATGTTCCTCAACCTGGCGAGAGCAGCGGGCTATCCAACTCCTTCGTATTGCACGCAGGAGGGGTAGGTTTCTCCAGGCTGGACTCTCTAGAACAGAGTTTTCTCTCTGTATGTCCTTGAACTGAGAGGGAAAGTTGGGGCCATTGGTTATTTTTCAAATTTCCAAATGGAAGTATGGGATGGGAAGAGTTCTATTTTTATTTTTTTTTTGCGGGTGATGGATGGAGACATGTTCTCCCTCCGTTTTTGGTCTTTATTTCAGTCCTCCCTCGTAGGGGAATCAGAGATTCCTCGTGAGTTATTGGTAGAACAAGTGATCTTTATGACCCCTGTTTTACTCCCACGTAGGGGGACCAAAGGTTCCCTAGCTGATGGTCAAGCCGGGAAGTAGCTCGACCGCTGTGGTGATTGTCACCACAGCGGCCAATGCCCCATTCCACACCACTTTCAGATCTTGAGTAGTCTTCTTTAAGCTGTTATATGGACTTCTGTGTGTGAATTTAAAAGAAGAAAGAATCATGGTTAGCCCATGGGAAACTATTTGGGATGGAGTACTTTATAAATAAATAGAGGCTTACACTGAAGAAGGGGGGGATTGGGATGTTAATAATATTGTTTTAAAATAAATTAAATATTAATGTTACAAAAATTGGTTATAATAATAATGAAATTACATATAAAATTTATTATATAATTGGAAGGTAAGAACTCGTGGTAGAGAGTTATTATGTTCTAAATAGAAACCTAGAAGGATTTATTAGATAATAATGATTCCTAGATAGTTGATTATTAAAAAGTTAAAGTATGCATATAGAAGACGAAAGAGAAAGGGGATAGAAGAAGAGAAAGAAAAGGAAAGGAAGGAATAAGAAAAGAAGAGATTCTTCTGTTTCAGGAAGCTAGATTGACTTCATCTGAAAGAAAGAGATTAATTTAAACAAGATAGGGAAAAGGAAAGGGTTAACTCAGGGGCGGTCGGTCTAAGGTAATAATTGAAAGTGGTGAAGTGTCAGTGTATTTGTAGTTGATTATCTGTGTTGATGTGTCCTAGGGCATTGTTAATTAGCCAAGTGGATGAGTAGGTTAGTCTGTCTTTGATACTAGATTTCATGACTGTATATTTTTGTTGTAACCAATTGGTTGCGTAGTTTTGAAATAATAGTTTTGTTGAGGTAGGCTACCCCAGGCTATCCGCTGGGCGGTAAAGACCAGGAAGTTCCAAAGACGGTCCTTTTTAGTTCTATTGTTAAAGCCAAAGATGCGCCAGAACGAAGTAAGTTTGTTCTGGGGACTCTTAATTTTGAAGATCAAGTCTCGGACTAGGCAGCACAGTTCTATATTCATCGGACACGAGAACAAGCAATGGATTGCCGTCTCGTCCTCCTCGTGACAGGCGAGGCATTTGGGGGAATTGATTAGTTTCCATTTATGTTTGTTCTCCCCCGTGGGAAGAACATTCCTTAGTAATTTCCAGTGAATGTCAGATGTATATCCGTCCACGAGACGATTAATGGAACTAGTCCAAATTCTGTCCCATGGAAGTGTTCCTGAATTTAGGGTACCGTCCAACCTCTTCCTATAGTCCGGTTCCTCGATGGGTCGTGACCACAGGAAGAGGTAGATGTCTCGCTGAGATAATTGGTCCAGATCAATTTTAGTGTCTCCTAAGCTTACTTTGTTATCTGTTCCTACAGAGATGTTGCAGCTAATCCGGTGCCGTAGGCCGGTTACGTGGTAGTCGGTTAGTAAGTTTTTTTCTGTGCTCAATATAGATTTAGTTTGTGAGGGAGAACATCGACCCCGTCGAGGGTGTCGAATGCTTTCGCTAAACGGGTGATGAGGAGTTTCTGCCATCTTGGTCTCTTGCTTACCGTTCTTATGATATCTATTATGTTGATTTTTTAAACAACTGCTTAAAGTAACAGCGTGGTAAGTAGAGCACGTTAAAAAAGTCTCGATGCCTTTCGTATTCATTTTAAAAAAGACAACCTAGACGCTGTTTATTAATTTTGTGGATGAACTAAGCGGCTTATCCATCTTAGCAGAACGTATTTGTTCTGCTCAGGCAGCCACTGAATGGACGAAGAAGTTTTCTTTTGGGAACCGCTAGCGCCAGTCTGACACACCGGCCTCTTTTATGTTTATTCATTATTCCTTTGATTTCTACTGTGTTTTTTTTTTTTTTTTTAAATATATATTACGGCTGAGCTAGCTCCAGATCCTCTGAATATGCATGAGACTTTGGCTTTGATTGGTTAGATCAGGTAAACACGGTTTTAGAAGAGTGACTGTTCCTTCCTGTTATAATACAGGGTCACCTCTCTCTCTCTCTCTCTCTCCATCTCTCTCTCTCCTCTCTCTCTCCTCTCTCCTCTCCTCTCACTCTCTCTCGACTCTCTCATCTCTCTCTCTCCTCTCTCTCGCTCTCTCTCTCTCTCTCTCTCCTCTCTCTCTCCGACTCCCTCTCTCATCTCTCTCTCTGCTCTATCTCTCTCTCCCCTCTCTCTCTCTCTCTCTCTCTCTCTCTCATCTCTCTTCCATCTCTCTCTCTCGCTCATCTCCTCTCTCTCTCCTCTCTCTCTCTCTCTCTATCTCCTCTCTCTCTCTCTCTCTCATCTCTCTCTCTCTCTCTCTCTCTCTCTCTCTCTCTCTCTCTCTCTCTGTCTCTCTCTCGTACACTTGCTTGAACTGTTTCCCAATCAATACGATACAGGTAAAATGCTTCACTTTTTTATTCATGCACATCTACCTTGACAGATGTTTTTCTTTCATGATGACGTTAATCAATAAACAAAGGTAAATGAAACAACTGAGGTAACACGTGAACCTCTAATCTGGTCGCGATACGCGGTATATCCTACGACATAGACCGTGGCACTATTCGCCTAGTGTCTGTTGATTACGACAACTAATATTAAACATAAAATGACCAAGAATTAAATCAAAACAGCAGTCTGACTGTGACGTCATTAAGCTGATATATACGAAAGTTCAGCTTTGATGGGAAGAACAGATTTTTTAAAATTATTTGTTTTACATTTCTAAAACGTTATATCGTACATTCTTAAATGTCCAGTTCCATTAAGATGTTTCTTAAGAATTTCAAATGAAAAACAAATATCAATTTGAAAGTTGACATCGCTGTAACCCAGACTTTCTCAAAAAGTAGCAGGACAATACCAAACATTAACCCTAACTTATCAACAATGCCTGAACAGTAATCACGTGTACGTGTTTGCGGAACTTTCACTTATTACGTAGTAAAGGTGTGTTAATAGGGTTAGCTGTTGATTTTACAGTGTAATATAGCAGGGAATAAACCTGTCTTGCTCAGACTGATGAATCCTATTGTACATGCAGCTTGTATATTAATATAGCACGGAAAGTTTCAGTTTAATAAATCATTTTTTTTTCATTGTATAACTTACATAGGCGACAGAGTTGAGTTTTACCACCTCTCGCTGAGAATAAACTAGCTGGGCTCGGGCACCGTGAGGTAGAGATATTCTCGTGCCAGTGTATATACTTATATCTTTGTGTCGCTGAATGGTTTCTAGTTTTTATGTCTGCATCTCGTTAGGTAACGGACAAGTGTTTTTAAATGATATATCCCCCGTACAGAAGACATTAATTATGCTGCATATGCTTGCGTGTAGAAAGAGGGAGAGAGACAGTTCGTAGCTTTGTCTAAGCTGCCAGAGAGCTCGGTTAATGGCGCACACGCCAGAAGAAGCAGGGTTTGGTGGCGTGTAATCGCCGTAAACCAAACGAGGTGTCTCCCGAGACAGAGACCAGACCCGCCGGTCTTCCCAGCAGCAGCAGCAGCAGCAGCCCTCAGCGGCGAGTTGATGGCGAAGGTTTCAGCTGAGAAGCTGGATCCGGCCTCACGTTCGACGAGAAACCTGCCGCACCTAATCAGCATTTACACCGCGTTTACCAAATAA
Organism: Nautilus pompilius; assembly: GCA_018389105.1. Classification (NCBI taxonomy): domain Eukaryota; kingdom Metazoa; phylum Mollusca; class Cephalopoda; order Nautilida; family Nautilidae; genus Nautilus; species Nautilus pompilius. The sequence continues at coordinate 17,386 of JACATO010001765.1, read as the reverse complement.
GATGTAAAAAAAAAGAAAGGAGAAACAGGTTGTTGAAATATTTATCTCAGTGTAACGTACGCGTGGCTTCGTTAAATGATTTACAACCTTTGATGAGAGAGCGCGGCTACAATCTGAGGAAACACCTCCCCACAACCAACCATTTACGCCGGGCTAAAATCCGAGGCCAAGAAGAAGACGTAACTATGGCGACACCTGCCGGGCAGGTACAGCCCGAGTAAAAGCGGGACAACCCTGGCTCGCATGAAGCCGATTTTATCTATAGACAAGTTGCAAATTATTAAAACGAGTTCGTCCAGCGATCTGGAACTGCCAATTAACCCTTTTTCTTGCGATATCGTGTTTTCCTTTGTATTGTTTCATCGAACGATAATGAAATAGTCTAAAGTTTACCACAGCGGTTCAACAAAAGAAGGGACAGTTCTAGGAAAGGAATCCACGGAAATGATCATTCGTAAGTTTTCAGGAAATTTTTCTGAAAAGGTTAGCAGTTCCGCATAAGCCATTTGAACAGTCCCGAAATAACCGTTTTCATTCTTTGGATAACCTCGAAGTCGAACTTTACAAACCCCACCTCCTCTACATTAGGTCGGTCCAATAATTACGCGGGTGGGTAGGAGAGTGAAGTCAGAAAGACACAATAACGCGGGCCCACATCTGACAAAAGATAAACATCGTAACGTAAACATACATGCAAATAAAAAGGGCTTCTCCTAAATCCTTTGTTTCCCTTCTATAAATTTTAAGACTTACTAAGTTAGGCTCGTCGTGTTACTTTAGAATATATTAAGAAAGTGCGTTATAAAGATGTCTGTCCTCAAACATTATTGTCATAAAATCAATCCGATGAAACATTCCATTGTTCTCTCTCTCTCTCTCTACTGAAGTCATCTCTCTCTCTCTCTCTCCCCCTCCCTCCCTCTCTCCTCTCTCTCTCCCCTCTCTGTACTGACTCTCTCTCTCTCCCTCTCTCTGTACTGACGTCATCTCTCTCTCCATCTCTCTCTCTCTCTCATCATCTCTCTTTCATCTTCTCTCTCTCCTCTTCTCTCTCTCTCATCTCTATTTCCATCTCTCTCTCTCTCCTCTCTCTCTCTCTCTTATAATAAAACTGCCCATTTGTCTTCCCCGCATCCTCACAACCCACACCCACCGTCTCTCCCTCTTTCCCGCTGCCCCCCCCCCCCAGCGGAGTCGAGCTGACAAACGCATTTGGAAATGTTTAGCCCAATGCTGATCTTCAAAAAGCTCGCACTCTGACTCCCTCTATCTCACACCTACATCCCCCAGATGGTTAAAGCAGCTTTAACCGGGGTGTGGCCACCCTCATCAGCTGGAGACGGCAGCGGGTTTCTCGCTTTAAGATAACACAACAGTAAGGCCGCCATTTGTAGCTCCGAGGGTTGACGACCTTCGGTGTCGGGTTCCCCGCCACCGCATACTGAAAGACAGCGGTGTGTCTGTCAGCTCCGCGATCTCACCTTTGCTCTTCATTATCTTTCTTTGATGCCAAGGAAACGTACTTCTCTCTGTGTGTGTGTGTGTGGGTGGGTGATCGTGTGTGTGTGTGTGTGTGTGTGTGCGAATTACGCTGGTGCTAATGAAAAGCAAGCGTTTTATTATAGAACGAAACGAACCGGGGAGCTGCTTGGTAATTACATAAACAGGGCAAAGTTTCGCTCGGTGTTTTCCCTTTTTTTGTTATCATTTTTTGGTCCATTGGTAATATTACAAGAATCCCAGCCGTGTCAATACAGCTCGAGTGAAGGAAACCTATTACAGTAAATAGAAAGAAAACAAAGACTACTTTAATACGCATATACACTGTATTATGATGGCGGCCAGATTTCTGGGGACAGGCCCGCTGTGCAGATACGACGTTTTCCAGATGGCCCTATTTCGTTCAATAAACAGAAGTATCGATACTCGGCCCCAAAACAGTTGTATCGAAGATACCGTAAAGGCGGATTTAACTTAGCGAAATCAATATGACCGCCATCGGTCTCATAAACCCCCTCATGACCATCAGCAATGGTCTGAGAGTCAGCTGGCGCTGGACCACTTCCATTCTAAGTCGTTATATCGCCAACCGGCCTCGTCTGCAGGGCTGTGGCCGCTGACGACGGCAGCGCCCTCTGTTTGTCCACTGCACCGGTGCGGCGTTCCTCTGAAGAGTCGCCATCTTTTTTTCTTTCTCCCACCCCCGTGTATTTCGGCCGGATATTGGATAAACACGCCAGAAGGGCGCTGCTCGAGTAGCTCCGAGATACCGTTCAGTCAGCGGCTGCTGCCTGCCGTGTGTCGGTAATTCACGCGGCAGCCAGTGTTCTATAGCTGCGCATCCTGTGAAAAAATGTGGGAAAGATACGGGTTAACACGATGCCAAGAAATTTCTCGGAGTTACCAGTGGATCATCTCGGTGCTCTTTTTATTATTAGTTCTGAACGCCGCAGTAGCGAAAGATGGAGACATGGGTGGGGGTGGAGGGAGACCGTAAATTAGTAAATCGCCTGTTTTATTTGTTATTTATTAATTCTCCCTGATCCGCGGAAAGTCGCGTAATTCTTGTCTTTCTCAAATTAGGTCGTAATGCTTTTGCGTGGTTATCTTCTCTTTGAAGAAAGGAAACCGTTCTCTTTCCGGATCCGGTTTCTGCCAAGCTGACGTGACGGACGGACGGACTGGACCCCTTCTTCTCCAGTCTGCCGTCCCCCCTCTCCCGATATCGGGGTGGGAGGGGCAGGTTCCGTAAACCCTCTAAATTGAAAATGGCATGCGACCATCTGAAACAGTCGCCCCTACCTGTCGTGGAGTTTTTTTGCCGGACCAACGTTACCCTCGCAGTGGGCGAATACAAAGTGACAGGACGGTCCAACAACCGCTACAGTCGTGGGGCCTGAGACCCCCAGATGGGCCAGGGTAGAAATACCGCTTCAAATAAATTCAGCCCGCCCGCCGCTGGAGTCGTTACTGACGACAACAACGAATTATTCCCGAACGTTATGTTTATTAGCTGGTTCGCTCATAATAATAATAATAATAATAATAATAATAATAATAATATCATAATAATAATAATAATAGAGATCTGTGCGGCCCAGAACTGACCACCGTTCTTTTATTTTCGAATACAAAATGCTCCTTGTCTCTGCCCCTCGTCCAGGTATCGATTTCTTTTATTTCTTGGAGATCGCCGTGAACAGTCATTCCGGATGTCCCTTCCTCTCCCCGGCTAGTCACACTTCCTAGCCATTCCCCCCCCTTTTTTTCTTTCAGTGACCTGACTTCTCCAGAATTCTTTAATACCGTTTATGAGTCATGGACGCCTCCCATCCCGCCCCCTCCCAAGCCTGATTCTGGCTTCTCTCCCTCCGGCTTTTGTTGGAGATCCCGGGGAAGACGTTTGATGTGCGCTATTTTCAAAAACCTGCGAAAACAAACGAACGACAGCCGATTAATTAAGTCGGATACTGGAAATCGGGGGTTTCCTCTTTCACTGAGCTGTTGGAGGCAGCCGCATTGCGGCGGAACTCGAATGTAAAGAACAGAACCACCCACGGGACTACTTTGGCTACACCGGTGCCCGGCCCGCCCTCTTCATCTGTTTATCGAAATCGCATCGGTAACTTCATCTTTTGAGCATTTTTTCCCCCTCTCCCGCTTATCTATTTAATTTACTTAATTTAACAACATTACCGGCATTTGCATAAAACTTTTAAGCTTCAGCATCACCTGTGCTTATTATCACGCATGCTTGGTTTTCTATTGACGTAGTTATGGAAATCGAATCAGAATTTCGCGGGAGTGATCCCATCTTTAACGAAAGACTCGCCAGAATGAGCTGGAGATGCTCGTAGGATCGTGAGGAGACGGTGCCGAACCCGTCATCGCACCTGCTGAGTGACTGACGGTACAGACGTGTCGCACACTTAAGGCTTGGTTCGAACAAGATGCGGGAGAACCATCGCGTCGCAAAAACACCACCAACAACAACAACAAAAAATGTTAAAACGTGTGCGAGCATCTTGGAGCGTTCCGAGAGACTGCTGCAGTTAACCCCTGGTCAGTTCGTCTGGTGAAGGTTAACTAATCGCACCTGATGGTCTGCTGCACCTCGGATTCTGGGCAGAGTTAGCCTTTAGTGTCTTGCATCTTCGCTTTTCAACGGCTACGGAGACAGGAGGCGCGGGTGGGTGGGAGTGACTCGACACGATCGTGCACCACGCCATCCGCTTCTTTTATCCTTAAAACGTCTCGACGTTTCGAGACCCCTGCGGGGCTGGTTCCGCTGACGTAGGGAATTCTCCGCAAACGCCATCTGCACGAAGGTCAACAGAGGCTAAATATTAAATTTCTCCTCTAAGCCTCTTCATCTCTGACTGATCGACGCTAAGTTATCGGCGATCCGCCATTGTTCGCTTCCCTTCCTCTTTCCCACTCTCTACTTTATCATCAGCTCCGAGGAAACGGTCTCTCCCCCTCCCCTTCCATCAAGACGCGTCTTTTAATGAAGCCGATAGCGATGCTGTTTCGCGATATTCTCTGATTTCTTCGAGCATCTCATCTCTACTGTCTTGATGCAGCACGAGCAGCGGAACTGAGCTGTGAGCTCAGTCGCTGAGACAGAGGACAGCTATCGCAGGTATACGGACCCCTCCAGTATCACCTACGCGCTTATAGCTTAAGTATAATCCGCCCTTGTTGATGCTTTACAGATAATAATGTAACGAGAAGGTGAAGGCGTGAAGCAATTACAGGGAGCTGCCAGAAAACAATGCATTAGGGCGCACAGAACGGATACTTGTAAACAGAGCGAAGTGCTACCGGGACAGAGAGGCGTGATGAAGCGCATATAATTATTAAGAACCTGGCGCTGAAGCATCGCTGCGCACAGCAGGATGCCCTTGTAATAAAGACATCGCAATTGCGTATAAAACAAAACCAGCCACGTGCGCTCGCTACCGAAGAAAATAAAATACGAAAGAAAAGAAGATTTGCCAGCTAGACTAGAACAATACTGTTTAGTAACGCAACTGGTGCTGCGTGCATCATTGGTGTTTGGGCCCAAGCACACCTGTGCTGGCCTTAGTTATCGGTATCAGGCGACTCACCTCTCCCAGACTACCGTACCGTGACGATCGGGTATATCAGGGATGAGGGCGACCTAAGCGAAACCTCGGCAGTTCTATTAGTCCTGGAGAAGTCAAGAAGATGACGCGCTCGTTCCAGATGTCCAACCAGACCAATGCATCCAGTCTGGCACTTTTCCTGCCTGCACGAGACCATTAAGCAGATAGAATTTGGAACGTGCATAAGAAGTCAAACCTACTTTTTAAAACTGCTTTTTTTGTCCCTTAAGTTATCCGAAACCATTTCCGAAACTCTTCTGTTCCGTGAAAGATCCTGCAGAAATATCTTACATAGTAAATCAAAGTCTTGAGGGTCCAACATCTTTGCGGACATATGTCCTTACTTTATAGCTCAATCTTGGAGAGAAGGCGGTTAGGGTGTGAATCATCCAAGAGTTACACGCAAAATCTCCCTTACAATTCCTGGAAATTTCCTACCAAAACTCTTCTGTTGATCTTTGAGGTGAAACCGGTGAGAGGTATCACGCGGCTGAACTTGTACAGAAAATCAAGAAAACACCGTGCTGAGGAGGGCCGCCTAACCGAGTGGGGATCTGGACGGAGGGCCGAACCCGCGGCTACCCTGACAGTGGTGTCATGTCCATATAAAAGTTCGTCCAGGCCAAGATCCCGAGTTAGCAAAAATTCTTCTAATAGGGGAGCATGAAATACCTTTTTTAAAAACTGAATTATCTCTTTATAAAGCTTATCCATAATTTCTTTAGGCTGGTACATTATGATTTTTTTAAAAAGTTTAGTTTAGTTCACCTGTCTCCCACAGCAATGACTTTATTGGCAAATGATGTACAAACATATTCAAATGTTCTTGTCTATGCACAAATATTGTATTAGTCAAAGTTACTATATTTTTGAAAATAATTGCAATTGTATTTTTACTGTAATTTAACCATCAGCAGTTTGATATGTAAACATTTGATTCGTCTTCTTATTAATCCTTGGTCAGTCGGAACAATAACGAAGTCTATTGCTTCATCGTCCTGTAGCTCAGTGCATGAACAATGTTGGCTTAATACAGACCACTGCGATGGGTTAGTCAGCTTTATAGGGTTAACCCTGTAACATATTTGCTGAACACTCACTGTTTGTCGGGCCTTCTCTGGCTTTTATGGAAGGTCCACGATCTGTGTTTATTAGGTTAATCCATCGAACCAGACGCAATCCAGCATCTCCCGGAGCTCGGCTTTGCAATTTTATGAATGATTTAAGAAATGGGAATCACGGCATCTCGATGGTAGGCTTCCACCATCCACTACTACGGTCATACCGTGAACGATGGTACCTGCGCCTACCACACAAATACACCATAATTTAAGCTGTTTTGTGACAATGCAAAAAGAATGCCTGGCTGCCACTAATGGTACAGGTTTTATATTAGTTTAAAATTAAATAGTGGACTCGTATCATAAAGGAAAGTCTTAAAATGTAAAAAAATGGTATAAGTCAAATCAAGAGGCCATGGTGCTAGTCTTAGGTTATTTAATGGCGCTGACACAGCATGGCGATTTGTAGGAGCTCCGTAGTATCTTCCTTGTTAACTCTTCTATTTATATCTCTGTTGTTGCGATATCTGCCAGCTACGAAGGCTAATATCTTGAGTAGTCTTATTTATAATATACCGTGTCGGCTCTTGTGAGATTCGTATAGCTGCAATAAATCTCTGTTCTAGCCATCCCATCCAACACGTAATAGACTCCGATGGCAGGGTTTTCTGGAGTGGTAGCAGATTACTTCCGCATCAAAAAGGCAGACTGCATCATTGATCGTAACAGAAATAGTTGAAGGTGGCTAGCTAGGTTCTCGAGTGATTCCCATTGTTTAGAAGAGACAGGTTGTCCTGGACACACAAACTATGCATTTATATCAGCTACTACAACTATTCCATCATTTTTAGAGCAAATGATAAAAGAACCGATGAATAACATTTAAATCAAGGTTTCTTCACTGGTAAACCTGGCTGTAAATTATTTTATATTATTTGTTATTTTTGATAAAGAAATGAATGGTAAGCCATTAATGTGGATCACCCACCAGTCAGTCCAGCGGATCACTCATCAGTCAGTCCAGCGGATCACTCATCAGTCAGTCCAGCGGATCACTCACCAGTCAATCCAGCGGATCACTCATCAGTCAGTCTAGCGGATCACTCATCAGTCAGTCCAGCGGATCACCCACCAGTCAGTCCAGCGGATCACTCATCAGTCAGTCCAGCGGATCACTCATCAGTCAGTCCAGCGGATCACTCATCAGTCAGTCCAGCGGATCACCCATCAGTCAGTCCAGCGGATCACTCATCAGTCAGTCCAGCGGATTACTCACCAGTCAATCCAGCGGATCACTCATCAGTCAGTCAGGTGATGTTCAGTTTAAATGGTTAGAGAAGAAAATGTATAATAAAATTGTTGAATGGCGAGGAGCATGAGGAAAAGAAGCTTAACCTGATTATTAACCAATCATATCCTATTGCCAAATTAATCATCGCCCATTTTTAAACAGATGTCAGCAAACCGGCATAGGAAGTCATTCTATCAATGAGTAAGGCTCTCGCTTCAATCTCGCTCCATCTCTCTCTCCATCTCATATATCGCTCCTCGATCTCGCTCTCTCTATCTCGTCTTCCAGGAATCTCCGCTCCCAGCTCTCTCGTCTTTCTCTCTCTCTCTCCCCCTCGCTCGCTCATCTCTCTCTCTCTCCTCTCTATATCGCCATTTTAGCTCTTTCTTTATCTCTCGCCCTCTCTCTCTCCTTCTTTCGCTCTCTCCCTCTCTCTCTCTCCTCTCTCCTCTCTCTCTCTCTCCCCCATCTCTCTCAATCTCTCTAGCTCTCTATCTCTCTCTCTCTCTCTCTCTCTCTCTCTCTCTCTCTCAAACAGGGAGTAGTTGTTCATTTTATTTTTACTTGCTCGTGTAAAAAGATGAGTTGTTTTACGGAATTTATAGGCATTAGCCAGTTAAGTGCGCATCCAAACGATAAATAATGACGGAAACGTTAAGTGCAAGCATAATTCAGAAGCTTAACTAAAGGATAGGGATGGTGTGAAGCGTGAAGGAGCTGAAACGTCTACATTAGCCGGAGCACGGTGTCAGCTTGCGGTTGGATGGAGGCCCGCTTTGCCGACATTTCCCTCAGAAGATAAGGCAGCCTGGAAATGAAAGCTAATATCAGCCGATTTTCTGCAAAACCAACGAAGGGAACAGAGTTTCGAAGAACCAGGTATGAGGGATCAGCGTGTGAAAACTCTCTGAAAAACCGAATCGAGGAAACGAAACTTCCTCTATGTAAAGTTTCTACAAGACAAAAACGTTTGTTGTTTTCCTGTTTTATTCCATCGTTCCTTAAACGTGCTGATGCTGTCAAATGGCAGATCTGCGCTGCTCCTTTCTCCTGACGGAGCTCACTGGCAGTTTTGCGGCTGTGCGCTCCGCTCTCCTGCCAAGGCCCGACCTGGCCTTAGAAGCGCGCACCTAGAGAACTTACCCACCCTCCTCCTCCTCCCCGCCATAAACAGACCACTGCAGGCAGGGTCCCGGGCATTTTTCTCTTAGAAGCGGTTTACGACTATTCGTGAACGATGGGCCTTTTGACTGCCATCCGTGAAGGGGAATCGATCACCGTGAATTCGTACAGACGGTATGAATAACAACGGGTATTACGACCTGAATTTACAGTGCTCGTCCTCGACACCTCCATCGGCAAAGAATCGGTTCACCTCTTCTTCTTCACGTAAACAGAGGATCCCCCGGACCAAACCGTCGCCAAAGTGCGGCGAGAATCACTCCCGGGCCACTAGAACATCGCCCACCCCCCTGGGGACCGACCCGCTGGTATCAGGTGCCGCATGGATTAACAAAGCCTGGCTGACTTCGCACAGTCCGGTCTGCGACACCAGTGCCGCCGAGCTGCCGGTTCTGTTCCAACGGTCATCGATCGCTACGGTTAGCACTTCTGCCCCCCTCACCCCTGCCAGGCTTTTCCTGAACTGAACCGGCTGTCTGTATATCTTTCAAACTCGCCTGATAACCCCGTTTAACCGAGTTCAGCAGCCACATCTGTCTGTCTCCCGCTCTGCTCATTGGCAAATAATCATCGAAGCGGGGAAACTTTATCATGAGACCCACTGTTTTGCAAACTTGGAATCATCTGACAGCGTCTGCGGGTACCCCTCCATCTCCCATAGATGGAGCCACTTGCGGCACCTGAATCGAACGAAATGTCACGTGATCCGAGTCCTGGGCGGACATAATGTTGAAGGATCATCAACAAAACAGTTACCTGCAATGCATCTGCTTATTAGTTTTCTTTTTTAATTACGAAATGTGGCTTTCATGTTACACAAACACAGCGTAGGTATACATATTTCAATCATGTACTAATAAAGCGTTAATTAAGATTACACAAATATTAATAAAGGGTGGAAGAAGCTTCTACACCCCCCACTAGTAGCATGGAAAAACATTCCCAGAATGCAATGATACGGAAGTCGACTCGCATTTAAGTAGCACTAACCCCATCTTGGCTAAAGTCCAGGTAAAATTTATAAATGAACTATGTTAAAGTTTGTAATTGAAGTGGCAGGAAGAGGGGAGCTCATTTTATGTCTAGCTTGTGGATTAGCTTCGGTAGCATTATGTGTCGGGGAGCGTTTAACATATTAATGACAGGTAGAAACGTTCAGGTTTCGCGTCCACAGCTCCTAGTGAGAACTCGGTGCGCAGCTAATCCCCAGCCAGCTCTTAGTTCACCCCGGTCGGTAACGTGGGTCCCTGCTCTCTTTTCGACGTATAATCACGAATGTGATTGACGCTACGGCTCTCTGTCGCATCCAGGCAACAGCGTTTTCCCACCCCCCCCTTAGAACTCATCCCCAATGAAACTAGAGCGCGATCTCCTGGCGAAAGGTGACAGCAGCCTTCGTCTGGTACCGCGGAACGGAGCGTCTTCGGAATCTGCTTAATCTAATTCGCTGGAGTTCTGTCTATACTACGTACGGTTCAAAACGATGCGAGATGACGGCCGATATTCGCTGCTGCTTCCCTCTCCGCCGGTTTTCAGATCAGGCCGCGAAATTTTAAAGGTGACTTGATTACGTCTTCATTGTTACCGTTTGTCATTGTTCTCTGGTTAACAGCCAATACAGGGTTGGGGGAGGGGTTGTTTGTGTTTTTGTCTTCAATAAGTTAAATACCCTGATCTACATAATCGGAAATCCCAGCACCCTTTTAACGGTTCGTGGATTCCAGATTACTCGCTACCTTTGGCATGAAGATTTCAATTTTTTTTCAAAAAAAAAAAAACAAAAGGAAATTATTGTTATCTTCGAGAACACGGGATCAGGTACAGGTAGAATCAGCAACCTTTGATCTCTCGGCCGCGCAGCCCGGAAAGCAGAAGAAGAAGAAGAAGAAGAAAAGAAACGGCGAAGTCTCGTAATCCATCCGAGACAACTCCGCCATTTTGTCCGAGGTTTCGGCACGTCTAGTGGCCGACAAACGACACGGCGTTAAATATCCAGGAGGAGTGAGACAGAAACCGGAAAACTTACTGAAACTCCAGGTAGTTTTGTGTTTTGCCGTTATTAAAGCTGTTTATCTTCAACTGTAGGTATCCCCCCCCTTTAAAAGAATTTTGTGCGCCACGAAATATTTTTATTTCAGCAAAAATGTAATGTAGATTCGAGTAAACGTTTTGGCCCTAAAACTTAATAAATATCCGATTTATTTAAATACAAAGATAAATTTAAAAGCCCTTGGACCCTAAATATGTTCTAGTAGGCCGTACTACATCCCCCACTGTGTCACAATTTTAAAATATTGTAAGAACTTACAGATGCAGCTTAGAAAATAGGAAAAAATGGAGGCTTTCAGCTTCTTCATCAAATTTTTTTTACAGTTTCTTTATTTCAATATTTTAGGTTGTTTTTTTTTTAGTTTGGAATATTGCTCAGTTTTTAATATTCCACTGCTGACCCTTTCCCTTTTACTCTCTTTTCAAGCTAATACAAAATATTTATTAATATACAGTTTGTTTTTTTAAAAATTAATTAGAATTGAAGACGAAAATTAAGTAATTTTCCAGGGTTTCAACCTGGCTTGTAAACAGTCCAAGGGGGAAAAGTAAATAACAAGTGTGAAGACTTGACAAATTTTATATCGAAATAAGGATGTCACTATTAGAAAAGGGGAACAACGTTGTCCGTGCTTGGGTAAGGGCTTGGGTCTTGGATTGTCCATGTTGGGATTGCCGCTAAGGATAGGGCCAGACATAGAGGCTTCCACTATTGTTAAAATTAGAGATGATAGCTCGGAGTTAAGGATTTCTATGTTAGAGTTAGGGATGATAGCTCGGAGTTAAGGTTGTCCATGTTATGGTTAGATTTAGGGATGATAGCTCGGAGTTAAGGTTGTCCACGTTATGGTTAGAGTTAGGGATGATAGCTCGGAGTTAAGGTTGTCCACGTTTATGGTTAGATTTAGGGATGATAGCTCGGAGTTAAGGTTGTCCAAGTTATAGTTAGAGTTGATAGGTCTGATTTAAAGTTCTTATGTTAGAATTCGAGTTAAGGATAATAGGTCTAAGTTGAAACTGTCTCTGTTGTAGTTAGCGTTACGTAGAGTATAAGCTGTTTTGCATTGTCCACCTGGTAGAAATCTGTCAAATTATAGCACATTTTTCTATATATATTTCCCTTTAAGGGGGTTGTTAATCAGCCGCCGATACTGCAGACTGCACGTATTCAGAAATTATTAAATCACAAACTTCACCGGGCTTGGCTCTATTGTTTAGTTCTCTGCACTGAGCTAGATCCACATTTCAAGATTTTGTGGATTCGCAGAATCATTCGTGTTTTTAGTTACTCAGGTTAACAGCACCTGGCCTTCCAAACAGGCTCGGGTTAGTGTCACTATTAACGACTGGTCTCAGTCAGGTTTGGCCTTGATCTATTGTAGACTGCCCGCCAGGACTTGATATTTATCCTTAATATAAATGTTTGGTAAAATTAAAGTGGTTAGAAGGTGTGAGAGTAGGCCCACATAAAATTAAGCACGGATTAGAATTGATATTATGACCGCGTGGCTACTTCATCGTTTATAGTTCAATATCCTTACAGACTGATAAACTTAGCTTTACTTTTCGCACCTTGAGTTCTCAACATCCCGGTTATAGATCTAAACGGAACGTAGGCCTAACGACAGCAGAGCCGAACACGTTTGTCGGTTGTCCTTATTATAAATGGCAATTTTTATGGTCTACAGTCAAACACACGGATGTCGCGAAATAACAAATAATAATAACTGGAGAGAAATGAAGAGGTCTAAAATCCAGTCTGTGCAGTTTCCTCTCTTCTTTACACATAATATTGTCGTCGATTTAAAAAGAAATCCTTTTAACTTTATAAGGTAGACGTTTTAGTTTTAACTTCTAAAAATTTAATGAACAAAAATTAAAGGTCGACTAAAGAAAATAATCGGTCCAATTGACTTCTTCCAAACACTGCAAGTACTTCAAGCTTGACAGGAAAGCTTGCTTGATCAGTCGTGGAAGATAGAGAGAGAGAGAGAAGAGAGAAGAGAGAGAGAGAAGATGGAGAGAGAGAGGAGAGGAGAGAGATAGAGAGAGAGAAGAGAGAGAGAGAAGAGAGAGAGAGATGGAGAGATCGAGGAGAATCTATAGATATAGAGAGAGAGAGATGGAGATAGGTTTCTGAATCGCTTAATTCTGGAACAAGGTGACCAGAATGAGAAAAAGAAATGGTAATAATTGTGCTAAAATGTCAAAGATATCAGCGACTTAGAAAAGAAAAGGTCAGCGGATTCCACTGGGTCTACGCCAAAATACCGACCGACTGCTGGATGTGGGTGCTGTCACAGACTGTTCCCGGATAATTTATTTCCTTTGTAAATCCTTTCCAGGTGACATAACTACAAAACAAAAACGGTTTAAACCGTCGCGATGAGACGACTGTCGGAAACAATAAAGAAATAATCGTATTTCCATTTAGAGCGTACAAAATATATATAAAGAAGTGCAATTTCCTTCAATCGAAGTATTTAGCTGAAAGATAGATGTTTTCTAATTTAACAGACTCTCTGATAACAGAATTATATCTGCCACACATCATACTGTAGTATTCATTCATTTCGCTAGTTCTTTTAAGGGGAAAAAAAATCAAAAAGCCCTATACAATAAGCATGTAGCCTTCACTCTCTTATTTTAATAAAATGAAAAGATATCACGCAGGTTTCCTCGCATTTTGGACAAATGAAATGAGAAAAGAGAAATGGCCGATTATCGCGATCCTCGAAACGAAGTTTTGCGACAGCCGATTTTTCCGGGTTATACGTTTACCCACGAAAACAACAAAAAAAAATATCCGTAGCTGGACTTTATCGCCGCCCATGTCGGCCTTCGGATCCGGGATTGCTGATGCGCCTAGGGTGTCGCCTCGCGCAGCGCAGGTCGGCTGTGAGCTCGCAACGTCGCTCCACCTGGCGGCTAAGGGTTTTACGGCGAACGCTAACGACCGGAAAAGGAAAGGGGGTGAAGGCTTCCCGTGCGTCTTCGCGCGTGCGCGACGTCTATCGGGCCGCACCGTGACGTCAGCAGTCGGATGACGTCAGTAAACCGATATCGCGGCTTACCGGAATCAAATGAGAGAGTTTCCGGCGGAGAATTTGATAAGATGTAAACGAAAATGTTCCAAATCCTTCTAACCGAAGATATAAATTATTTCCTTAGAGATTATTATTATTTTTTAATGCCATCCTCCTACAGTTGGTTACCACCCTGTACCGTTCTCTTAGGCTTCTTTAAGTATTTTAAAGTCACGTGTATGCGGAGAAACGAACAACGAATTCGCTTGACGGCTCCAGGTATTCAGTCTGTGGTGACGCGCTTTCCGTAGCGTATCTCCAGCGATACATCTATCTACCTACCTGTCTACTTCTTAGTCTCGTTTAATCTCTAAACTCTAAAGTTCAGCCTTTACGCCAGTATCTGCTGTAAAACGACTCTCGGACGATCTGTAGAAAATATCAAAGCGCTATCCCCCCCCCCACTAGATAGCTCCACCCGCCGTCTGTCAGGATACAGACAGATCCCTGCCACCCTCGCCGCGTCCCGTGTCGCGATATGAATCGATGACGCGCCTACACAATGGCTTTTCTAGCAGCCACTGCGATTCCACCAGCAAACAGAACACCGAGCATCTCCAACGAGGTCGGCAGCAGGTGCTGCAGATATTGTGGAAGTCGTCCAGTCTCATTGCTTCTCGTTTGTTTGTTCGTTGTTGTTTTTTTTTTAATAAACCCTACTAAGCTTTATCAATTCTCTCTTGTCAGTCAGATGCGCGCAGAGTCAGCAGCCAAACATCGCCCGCTATTTGTCTAATGCGCGAATACCAAGCCAGGCTGTCACTCTTCCACTCCATAAGCCAACGCCCCCCCCCCTCTCTCTCTCTCTCTCTCTCTCTCTCTCGCGGCTCGTGTTACGGTAAATACACCTAATTCCTCCCCTCGCTATAATAAGAAAACGCGGTGAACTACGTCAGCTTTTATCGTTTGACATTTCCAGAAAGGTCGCGGTGCGCGTGGCGAAGTCGAGGCTGCGGAAGACGTAAGCCGATGACGTAAAACAACCCAATGATACTGACAAGTCTCGCGTGCTCGCGAGGAAAGATGACAAATTGAAATACCAGAAGAGAGGGGGGAGGAAATGCGAGAAGCAGAGACTTCGGTAAAATGGATGCAGAAGAAGAGGGATCAGGCGGGTTTTTGGTTTCGCTCTTGTTTAATGTGGGGGCGAGTTGGGGAATTAGGTTTGTTGGAAGCACGTGCTCCTATCCGCTATTGTCGAGCTACGGCAATAAATTGTGTGAAATAAAGCTGGCGAATTATTCATCATCATCATAATCATCAATCATTATTTATTATTAATGATTATTATTATTATTATTATTATTAATTATTACCTGCCTGAATTTGTTGTACCATCTCCCTAAGCTATTACTATTTCGTTTCTGCTATCAAACGTTTTAAGATAGGGAGAGTATAAGTACTACTACTCCTCCAGGTAGAGGCACCTTGCTCGGTACTTGGTGGGAGGGGAGTGGGTGAATTTTAACGAAACTAAATAAGTAAGAAAACGAACGTATTTTCTGCTATTAGTAGAAGGGGAATGTAGTTTTATACGAGTATTTTTTAAACCTTAATTCAAATGTCCGGTCGTCATGGTAGGATGTACCCGGGCCACCACCCTTCCTTGTCCGCCCTGAATACAAAATGAAAACGTTATTTATAGAATATTCGCTATAAAACGAATAGCTCATCAAAAAGACAAATATATATATATTTATGTACCATTTACCAATCGCACTTAACCACGGTGTATGTACGAGCTTTGCTGCCGGCTTAATATCTGCCGCGAAGATCTAACGTTGTTCGCTCTTCATTGTCGGCGGTAGAAAGAGAAGCGTTCGATAAGAGAGGCTGTAAAGAACCCAGCGCCGCTTTGATCAGGGCTCCATCGCAGTTCAGCAGTTAGCGGCGATAATGAAGCTGCTTCGGTTGCAGTCTGTTTGCCCGCACGCTTTTTAGAAATTAAAGTCAAGTGGCGATACACATCGGATTCCACGCAACGGAGAAAATACCGTCAAGTAACGCGATCTTTCTTAATGTCAGATTTAATAATTTTGAAGCACTCGCTAATATTCAAAACAGAAGTATAGAACCGTACAAACCGCTTTATAGGTGCCATTCCATTTCTCTCTCTCCCCCCCCTCTCGCTCCTGTTTTTATGGTGTACCTCCGAAATGTAGCATCAGTGATGGGGTGATGTTGCTCTTTGATTATGTATATAAATAGCTTAGCCATGTTCTACGTAGATTAAATAACTAACCCTAACTAGTCTTTCTTTTTTTTTTCCATTTTTATTTTTAAAAAAAAGCGACGCCGATCCATTTCTAAATTGCAATAAAATCAGCATCCCGACATCAGTCATTCAGGTTAAAACTAGACGGAATTACCTGTGTCATAATAACTCCATATGTCACGGTTAAATGCGGGAGAGAGAGAGAGAGAGAGAGAGAGAGAGAGAGAGAGAGAGAGAGAGAGAGAGAAGAGAGAGAGAGAGAGAGAGAGATGGGGGGAGAAGAGAGATGGGAGAGGAGAGACAGAGGAGAGAGAGAGAGAGATAGAGAGAGAAGATAGAGAAGAGAGAGAGAGAAAGATAAGAGAGAGAAAGAGAAAAGAGAAAGCTAGAGATATAGAGAAAGATCTCGTATGGGGGTGAGATAGGGGGGGGAGAGAGAGAGCTGAGAGAGCGACCGTCGTCTCGTGAAGCCGCGCGTGCGAGCCTCGTTAGCGCCGATCGCCATCTTACATATAGGGCCGCTGAGACGATACGTCGACAGCCCGTATCAGCAGTCACTCCCAGGGTTTTCACCCCCGACAGCAATGAATTACGGTAAAGCAAAACCATCCCAATTAGAGCCGAATTAACCAGTCTTCTTTCGCGATGAGATTTAGGTGTTGCGAGGTGTAACTGGAAACCATTCTGACTGGAGGAATCTGCTGCTCTGTACACACACCGCGGTCTTAACTTTGAAACAAACAAAACAAATCTAAACTGAGTTTCCTGATTTCTCTCGAGCATTTGTAGCATAAGCGTACCGAGTGCGAGTAATTAATAAACTACGTTAAAACTAATAACAACCGCTGTTTTTTTTAAATGAGAATTGTAAAAGCCAAGAAGCCGACCTTTCACTATCTAAATAGTAATAGTGGTGGAAGCCTCTGCGATCATAACCGGAAAGAAGTAGGAAAGGTCAGCTTCTTACTACTATCATCGGTCTAATGGCTGCATCCGACTACCCGGAACACTGCCTGAAGTCACGTGACGAGGAATACTGACTCGGTTGTTCAGAAATGTTCGAACCTTGTTTACTTATGCCAACTTTCGCAGGTTTGTCACTAGTGCTTATTTTACCATAGCCAACATAAAAAGATGCGCGCATTTGTAATTGGCTTGAGTGTGCTATTCCTGGTATCATTCAGATATAAAGTTACAGGAGTTAGATAAAAAGAATGGCCTGAGATTAATAACTAAAGTAAAGGGGGGTAGCTAAAACAGGCCAGTTTAAAAACCCAATTTTCTCTCTCTCTCTCTCTCCCTCTCTCTCGTCCTCTCTCTCTCCTCTCATCTCCCTCCATCTCTCTACAATCTCTCTCTCTCGTCCATCTCTC
>JACATO010001764.1:0-31904 GCA_018389105.1 Nautilus pompilius | reverse complement strand
TTTTATGTTTTTGCTGACGAGGCCGATAACCTGATATCCTAGATAACTATGTATGTTTTGCTGACGAGGCCGACCTGCTTTCCCAGATGATGTCACAAAATGAGGAGACACCAATTTGTTTTCTCTTCTCTCAAGGTGTTTGACTTAATTCACAAAGTTTGTGTAAACTTAGAAAATTTTTTCTGACTCGTTCACAATTTTTAAAAATCTAATTTATTATCCGACCTTAGTCTGCTCCCTTTGTTATTGTGCTATCCCCTCAGA
Source organism: Nautilus pompilius (assembly GCA_018389105.1). Taxonomy (NCBI): domain Eukaryota; kingdom Metazoa; phylum Mollusca; class Cephalopoda; order Nautilida; family Nautilidae; genus Nautilus; species Nautilus pompilius. The sequence continues at coordinate 31,640 of JACATO010001764.1, read as the reverse complement.
TCTTTCAATAATAAGATAAAAACAGCATTTTTATTCAGAACAAATCGTCAACATCTCTGGTCTTGTCCAAATCTTCCTTTACTTGCTGAATAAGTAGGTATTTGTTTGCTGTAACTTTTGATCTATGAACACTTAGAACTACCAAGTCCACACAAACAATCGTCTACCATCCTTTGACTTTAGCCCCATTTTTACTCTTCTTCTTTGTTCTAATGCGCACCATCTATAAATGATAATATTAGCAATGGAAGTAGCATCCGGTTTCATAAACTGTGAATCCAAGAAATTCTTCTCGGATGATATTTTCAGTGGTCGTTGTGTTGATGAACGACACATGAAGTGACAATTGCTCCTTTCCAGAGATGTCGGCTCTATAATCATAAACTATTAAAGATCCAGTGGAATTTTTTGCCAAAGAAAGTATTTCTTCCTCTCAGACACTGATTAGTTCATTTTCTACATGGACCACAGATGTATAGCGAACACTGGCTGGTGCATTTACCAAATGGTTTTGTAGCTTCTCACCTGATTCAATATGAAGATCAAACAGCTTTGAGCATTTCCGGTTTTGCTTCCTTGACCACCCAGAACCATGCCGTCTGTACAACAAAGAGGGGTCGTAGTGAGTGTTGGCGGCAGTTGTCGGTCAATTCTGCTGGCAGTTGACCCTCAAGTACGTACACAGTTTGTGCATTGAGCGGCGACCCAGAGCTTCCGTTCACGGTATTTTCTCTTTCAGATTCGCCATCCAGACTATTTTCCGGAGGAGTCTGTTTGGATAACGGCCGGGGTAGATTCATTGCACCCGGACCTCAGGAGCGCTCCACGTTACCACGAAAACTGAAGTGTGGGCGTCAGTGCTCAATGGAAGCTGCCGCACGAGGCGTTCACATGCACCTCGGGTAAGGAGAGAGGCAACTGTTTCCACTCAAGTCAGACTATTACTCAGGGGAATCATTTATTATAAACTTGCTTCATACGGTCCATTCATTAAATATGATTTCCGCCTTCGTGTACATTTCTGCCCATCCACATAGTGTTTCCGGAAGTCCATGTTTCCATGGAAACATCTGTGACAAAGTGAGGAAAGAGAAAATTTGGTGCACAAAAAAGTAAATATTTACTCATTGTTTAATTAGCATCCAATAAATTATATATGCCTATATATGTATGTTTCCAGGTGTATTTGATTATTCACCACCTGGCTGCAGGTATTTACACTGGGTTCTCCACTTACCTTCCACTGGCCGACAGCCCTGAATAAAAGGCTGAAGATACGACACCACGCCCAGACTTTGGAGTTTTACACGAATTCCAGTCATAAACAGACACGAAAACAGTTTTATTTCCACCGTGTACAAGGAATTTGCCTCATCTCCCTCCACCCAGGCTATCGTCATTTCTTCCCTCTCGCTCTCTGTCTAACTGCGACACCAACAGACAAAGGAAGAGCCATTCGACCATGAGAGACAGGTCGGCTCTGCTGATCCACTTTAGTTTCACGGACTTTATAACAAAACCCATGTTGAAATATTAAGATCTAGTTTTGTGTGTTCTCCATTATAAACTGGGAAGCATAATTCTAATACCGATGTTTGTTTCTTTGCTGTATCTGAAAATTCAATACGTGGATGAGTTCCTGCACGTGAGAGATTAAAGGGATTATATCGCATTGTCACGCATCTTAAAGGAAAAAGAATTTAAGATTTATATTTAGTAAAGTAGAATTTACGAGTAATGGAAGACGGACAAGATTCCAAAAACTTGAAGGAATCCAAGGGAATAAAGGGAAAATGTACAGAAGTCTGGAAAAAAAACACAACAGGTCCTAATATTTTTATTCACAATTGCGACATATACACATAATGAGAAAACCTTAATAAGAGGAGGAGGATAATGGAGTCTCATCGTAGTGATGGGGTACAGGAGATACAGAGGCGACAACATGAATAACCGGGCTCCTGTAGTTTTCCTCATTTAACCACAGTGGAAACCTGTATCCGCGTTATTACGAAGGAAAACTTAAGGGTACACGAGCTGTTTGTTTGATTAAGCATCATAAAAGATGGATTCCTTTTTTACATTAAAAAAAAAATTGCACTTTTGTCTCTATTTAGACAGGCTCTGATTATACAAGTGAATAATTATATAATTTAATCTAAAATACAGAAATCAGAAATGCCATCAGCGTAGTGTACACGGATGTCAGAGTGGCAGCCTAGCTGTCTCCCCGAGAAGGAGAGGTGTACACCGTTATCAGACTGATAGACGAAGTGTCACCAGGAGAGGGAGTGGTGTACTCGGATGTCACTCTGGCAGCAGAGCTGTCAGCCCGAGACGGAGTGGTATACACTGTTGTCAGACTGGTAAACGAAGTGTCTCCCGGAGAGGGAGTAGTGTACTTAGATGTCAGACTGGCAGACGAGCTGTCAGCCCGAGACAGAGTGGTGTACACCGTTGTCAGACTGGTAGACGAAGTGTCGCCCGAGAGGGAGTGGGTGTGTGTACTTAGATGTCAGACTGGGCAGGTGTGGCACGAGCTGTCAGCCCGAGACAGAGTGGTATACACTGTTGTCAGACTGGTAGACGAAGTGTCTCCCGGAGAGGGAGTGGTGTACTTAGATGTCAGACTGGCAGACGAGCTGTCAGCCCGAGACAGAGTGGTGTACACCGTTGTCAGACTGGTAGTCGAAGTGTCACCGGAGAGGGAGTGGTGTACTCGGATGTCAGTCTGGCAGACGACCTGTGCCCGAGGACGAATTGGTGTACATGGTCGCTAGACTGGCAGCAAGCTGTCGCCCAGACGGAGAGGTGTACACGGATGTCAGACTGGCAGCCAAGCTGTCGCCCAGAGACGGAGAGGTGTACACGGATGTAAGACTGGCAGAGGAGCTTTCAATCCTAGACGGAGAGGTGTAACCTCCAATTATGTAGCATCTGTTGGTCATCGATCCAAAGGCAAAATCTTTGAAGATCTGGCTGATCTTCCCACATCCCTCCATTTCCTTTGCTAAGCAGGTCACAGTGGTCGCCAGGTCGCTGAAAGGTTGAAATTATTTTGCCGAGTAAATATTTACATTGATCGTGACGTACATAAATATGCAGAAATAATCTCAGGTGCATCACTATTCTAACAACTAAAGGTTGCTACTCGAATCTGAGCCAAGTTTTCCTCTTTCGAACACCAAATTGTTTCCGACAGGTGAATGATGAGGAAGATGTCATCACATTCCTAACAGTAAAGGTAAACAAAGAGATCAAACATTTTTAGTCAGCCCTGAAGATATTATCATATTGTAGCATCCAAGATTTACGTTTTCAAGTGTCACCTGCCCTTAATGGGTCAATACCTGTCAGAGTTGTACGAGGTCTGTGCCATGGTCTCTACTGACAAGCGGTGTCCTTCCAGCCAGCTCCTCATATGGCCCGGCACCTCCGGCTTCGTTAGAAAGGAAAAAGATCTAAGCTGCAGGAAGGAAGCCAGGCGGTCGGACTGATGTTACAGAATGTGGGGATGGCGGCCTGGTCAAACCGAGACGCTCGGACATCCTACCACAAGAGGTCTGCACGTCAGATGCCCGACCGGCCGCCATGATCGCTCCTCATTTCCACCTGCGCTCACGGGAGACAGCAGCGAGTTTAGTACAAGCACAGACTCGGTCTCTGTCGGCCTCAATGGCCATAAACGCACAGCTGACATGAACTCAGGATGTTCCCCTATTCCTGGATCGATGACAGCGCCCACTCACGGACAAAGAACGTACTTACGAGCACAACTCGTTGCCAGCAGGGGCAGGTAAACCACTCTGTTTCAAGAGCAGTTCTTGAAAAGAGTCGCTGTAACCGATCACGCACAGCTGCCATTTCTCACAAGCTCCGGTCTCCTCATCACACACCTGAGATCGTCGTAAATACCTGAAAGGAAATTAAACCGGATGCCAACATCTGTGAGCGTTCAGACGGACGACCTGACCTACATATACACGACTCCCTGAAAAAGGATGGAATCCCGGGGGTGTTTCCCACATCACCTATTCAATAGTATTTGTATTCGCCTCCAGCCTCGGTCTGACCACCTCACTGACCGACGCCCCTAAGTACGTACAATGTCCGAACGTATCCCTCAATCCTCACAGTCTCCAAGACAACACGATAGCCCTAGAGCGGAAGAGGATAATACCTGCGAGAGTCACAGCAGCAAGGCTGGCGGTACTGGCCGCCTGCCCAACTCAGCTCCGCAGCGATGACTACATCCTGTGGTCTCTGACTTTAGACAGCTGCAATCCTCGGCAGGGCCTGAATCTAAAACGTCTGGCAGCTTCCCGCGGTTGGACCATCAGAAAAACTAAACTAACTTATTTACACTGGACATTCAATTTTCTCAAGTTTCGGAAAAGTAACCAGCTGTTATTGTGGCCATAGTGACCCTGACTCCCGCCATCCGTGGTTTGTTGGAGGTTCGGTCCTAACCTGTCGTTTATTTAACGTGTCATGTTTCCGGACTATTCCAAGTCACGTGACGATAGTCTTGAGTTAATTGAAAAGGGCTAACCTGGGTCAGCTGTCGGGATTTCGATTTCCAGGTAAAAGACGCTGGATTATATCGTAGTTGAGATTGATGCAGTCATTTTAAATGATTAATGGTGAGAAACACACACATGGTAAAGTGTACCTAGTGATCCGGCTAATAAAGGGGCTCAAAGGAGGAAACGGCTGAGGAATAAGGTGGGGACTAAGGGGAGAAGAGAGAAGCTCCCTGAAAGGATCCCTCGGGTCTTTGTGAGCGCTGACATAATGATTGGAGAAAGCGTTCTGTCCATTTTGGGTTTCATAAAGCCCTTTGTTCACCTGAGCCTGCCCATTACATATCGTTTTACCTCGCTAATGCCCTCGAGTACATATCATCGGGGTCAGGGAGCATTATGGGATTGCACATGTCTGACTTACTGTCTTTCGATTTGCAGAACCACTCCGTAGCTGATTTGGAATACTCCAGATTGAAACCCATTAAGTCCCACGTCTCCCTGATCGACGGACAGCTGGCAGTGAGGTTTATCTGGCAATCGATTATAGCTCGGTATTGCCTACAATAGAAATAAAACCGTGATAAACAGAACAGCAGCAGCAACTCTGTCGTGTCGTTATTCTCGTGCGTGTGTAGATTTTCTAACGTCCTACACTTGTTTGCCTGTGAGCTAATTACCTGGTCTATGCATGGGAATGTGGAGATCATTGGTGGGGCCGTAACCATGTAGAGTGTCAGGGTGGGATCCGAAGAGAGGCAGGGAGGGCTGTCGAGATGGTCGACCAATAGATTCTACTATTGGCATTTAAACAAGAAATCGAACCTATCATTGGTGCCTGACTTCTTCCCAACGTAGTCTCCTGTTTTCTCTGCTCTCTCGGGATTATCTTCATCGCTGTGTCGTTCATTATTCAGACGTAGAAAAGAGAGAGAGAAGGTGAAAATCAGTACGCTTCATGCTTGTATGGTTTTACGCTGGACATGAAGGTCCTGGGCAGCTGTTAAGCAATAGATTAATAATGGATTCTCAGACAGACTTACCTGCACGTTTTGTCGAAGATGTCAGAGGTCTGTAGAAGGTCAATCATATCTCCGATGGTCATCTGATCGTTGACGTTCGTCAGTAGTGCGCCCATGTCAATATGGGACATGCACTTTTCAATGACGTCTCCGCTCACACTCTAAGTACATGCATCAATGGAAGCTGCCCTCTCAGCTGTTTAATTTTAAAAAAAACACAATAGAAGCAGCAAATAATGGTTGTCAGACCTAATGAAATGGCATCTTACCATTTTAGAGACGTAGAAGGCAGGCGGCAAAATGTATAAAGAATTTGAGTTTCACTAGGAAGGCAATTTAAGGTAAAGCAGCGTACACTCAACCACCTTTTGTTAGACAGTATTCAAAGTTTGGCAAACTACAGTAAATGATGGTATTTCTGTGTCTATGAAAATCTTGTGCCAGACCTCCTTACGGTATTTAAGGGGCGACTACTCGTCACAAATTCGACCAAGTTCCTTTGACCTCTTACCGTGGTCTATTTGTGGACCTTTTAGTGGTCATATCATTTTGTGTTGTTTGCGGACTCCATCTTCCGGAAAGATCGCACGCTTCGTTGCCTACTGATGGTAGGACTTAAGGCCGGCCACCTGTCTGACCGTGGTCACGTGCTCCGTGTCCTTAGGATGCTGATTTCCGCGGGACACCAAAAAGCCTGATTGGATCCCATTGCACGTGCAAACGCCGGCCGTCAGTTACCAGGAGCCTCATGAGTTGTCGCCACACCCACTTCGCGTCTTGTTTTCTTTTCAATAAAATATCACAGCTGGAATTAACGGAATTACTGGTACCGTATTGTCAGGGTCGGTCTGGCGCTACCATGGCCGCCATTCCCGCCCGTGGTCTGATAAACGGGTTATTTCCTACATTAGCCGATTCTGTGGCAAAATGGTCGCATCCTAATTTCTGCACGGCCAGTAGGGGCGCTGCTGTCGTCAGTGTTTAATTTGTTTCATGAAAGATGAAGGTCCGTAGACTGTTTAGGATTTGTCGTGGTTGTTACAAACCGACCGACCCTGGGGTCCGCGAAGGTAGCGTCGGACTGAGCCCTTGTGCAACCGAGAGACGAGCTAGAAAGCTGAAGATGCGGGCGGCCGTCCATCTTGTTGCGTTCACTGTTCTCCTCGGGTGACGAGATACAGACAGAGGCGGAATCATTTTCATCGTAGACCCTCAGCAGCGCCCGACAGAGTGGATCGGCGTCAGGGATCGGGGTCTCGGTTTTATTGGTGATGATTTCACGGTGCCAACTGGTAATGGCTCTCCAGACCCCGACGGCCCCTTAGTACGTGGTTAAGCCCACTGGTGCATGAAAGTCCACCATCTTCCTCAATAACCAAAGGTTTTCCACCACCTATGAGATAACAAAATCTACCTTCAGATCGCGACCCTCGCCCCCAGCTTGATGCTGCACCCCTGACCCCTCGTCGTCATAATTCATCAGGTCTCGCAATCATGTATTTTCATGTTAGTTTCCAAATTTCCCAGCTTTGCTCTCCCCCCATTAACTAAGGAAACCACAAAGCGGTTTACTCGTCAGTCAAGGCATTGACGTGACATCAACAGGAAAACTTAGTAGACTTAATTTGACCCTACAAATCGCAATTTGAATATTCTAGATGATGCATAACTTCTGGCTAAGGTTACAGGGGCAGATTAGCGACCCGCTCCGCTCTTCTGTGGCCGGAGTCCATCATACTTCCCATAACACGTGACCGACTCCGTTACCGTTCTGAAGCCCGGATTTCCGTGTTGACGACATAGATTTCAATAATCAAATGGATTTAGGTGAGGCTTAATATGGTTACCCAGGCACCTAGAGGGTTTCGCTTCAGTGGCACGGAAATGTCCTCGGGCTGAAATGAGAACGAGTCGGTTCTTAAACGTCCGCTGGTTGTGGAGGGAAGTGGAATCCTGGTTGTCCACACCTGTCGTTCTTAGGTCAGGTGATGGCAGTTAGGTCAGCGAGCAGAGAGAACATACAACAAACAACAGCACAGTCGCACATAACAGCAATTGTTCTCACCTGGCCAAAGAAGTAGCGGACAAATTACAGCGAACAGTGTTATCCACATTCCTTCCTCCGACAAACAAACAATCACGGGTCACGTCGCTTCTATTTATATATTCTAAGCTGAGGTACCTATGAGGAATAAACTCGCCTCGGCCTACGTGAGCACATTGGAGATAGCTAACCCTTTACCTGCGACATGGGAATGAATAGTGTATGTAAAGCAGGTAGGTTACGGCCAGAGTCGTCATGGTCGTGTTTGATAAGCTTTCCTACACTACACAGCCAATGGACCTTCCACGATCACGTGCTACGACGGGTTAGTTCGTTAAACACGCGGTACTCGTTTATTACTGTCGTCCGTGTACACCTCTCCCTCTCGGGGAGACAGCTCGGCTGTCAGCCTGTCGTCCGTGTACACCTCTCCCTCTCCGGGAGACAGCTCGGCTGTCAGCCTGTCGTCCGTGTACACCTCTCCCTCTCCGGGAGACAGCTCGGCTGTCAGCCTGTCTACCGTGTAATCCTCTCCCTCTCGGGGAGACATCTCGGCTGTCAGTCTGTCGCCCATGTACACCTCTCTCTCTCTCGGGGAGACAGCTCGGCTGTAAGTCTGTCGTCCGTGAACGCCTCTCTCTCTCTCTCGGGGAGACAGCTAGGCTGTAAGTCTGTCGTCCGTGTACGCCTCTCCCTCTCCGGGAGACATCTCGGCTGTCAGTCTGTCGCCCGTGTACACCTCTCTCTCTCTCGGGGAGACAGCTCGGCTGTAAGTCTGTCGTCCGTGAACGCCTCTCTCTCTCTCTCGGGGAGACAGCTCGGCTGTCAGCCTGTCGTCCGTGTACACCTCTCCCTCTCCGGGAGACAGCTCGGCTGTCAGCCTGTCGTCCGTGTACACCTCTCCCTCTCCGGGAGAAGCTCGGCTGTCAGCCGTCTACCGTGTAATCCTCTCCCTCTCGGGGAGACATCTCGGCTGTCAGTCTGTCGCCCATGTACACCTCTCTCTCTCTCGGGGAGACAGCTAGGCTGTAAGCCTGTCGTCCGTGAACGCCTCTCTCCCTATCGGGGAGACATCTCGGCTGCCAGTCTGTCGTCCGTGTACGCCTCTCCCTCTCGGGGAGACAGCTAGGCTGTAAGCCTGTCGTCCGTGAACGCCTCTCTCTCTCTCTCGGGGAGACAGCTAGGCTGTAAGTCTGTCGTCCGTGAACGCCTCTCTCCCTCTCGGGGAGACATCTCGGCTGCCAGTCTGTCGTCCGTGTACGCCTCTCCCTCTCGGGGAGACAGCTAGGCTGTAAGCCTGTCGTCCGTGAACGCCTCTCTCCCTATCGGGGAGACATCTCGGCTGCCAGTCTGTCGTCCGTGTACGCCTCTCCCTCTCGGGGAGACATCTCGGCTGCCAGTCTGTCGTCCGTGTACACCTCTCCCTCTCGAGGAGACAGCTCGGCTGTCAGTCTGTCGTCCGTGTACACCACTCCGTCTCGAGGAGACAGCTCGGCTGTCAGTCTGTCGTCCGTGTACACCTCTTCCTCTCGGGGAGACATCTCGGCTGCCAGTCTGTCGTCCGTGTACACCTCTCCCTCTCGAGGAGACAGCTCGGCTGTCAGCCTGTCGTCGGTATACACCACACGGATCGTAATTCTCATGTGTTTTCCATTAGATGCTCTTTTGTAGTTCTATCACTTGTGTAATCAGTGCCAAACTAATTAAAGAAATGTCTGTAGCGTTTTACTGTTATGGAGTCGAAAATAATTTTCTTGTTGTATGGAAAATAAAGGAATCCATCTTTCATGATGCTTAATCAAACAAACAGCTCGTGTACCCTTAAGTTTTCCTTCGTAATAACGCGGATACAGGTTTCCACTGTGGTTAAATGAGGAAAACTACAGGAGCCCGGTATTCCATGTTGTCGCCTCTGTATCTCCTGTACCCCATCACTACGATGAGACTCCAGTATCCTCCTCCTCTTTTAAAGGTTTTCTCATTATGTGTATATGTCGCAATTGTGAATAAAAATATTAGGACCTGTTTGTGTTTTTTTCCAGACTTCTGTACATTTTCCCTTTATTCCCTTGGATTCCTTCAAGTTTTTGGAATCTTGTCCGTCTTCCATTACTCGTAAATTCTACTTTACTAAATATAAATCTTAAATTCTTTTTCCTTTAAGATGCGTGACAATGCGATATAATCCCTTTAATCTCTCACGTGCAGGAACTCATCCACGTATTGAATTTTCAGATACAGCAAAGAAACAAACATCGGTATTAGAATTATGCTTCCCAGTTTATAATGGAGAACACACAAAACTAGTTCTTAATATTTCAACATGGGATTTGTTATAAAGTCCGTGAAACTAAAGTGGATCAGCAGAGCCGACCTGTCTCTCATGGTCGAATGGTTCCTCCTTTGTCTGTTGGTGTCGCAGTTAGACAGAGAGCGAGAGGGAAGAAATGACGATAGCCTGGGTGGAGGGAGATGAGGCAAATTCCCTGTACACGGTGGAAACAAAACAAATGTTTTCGTGTCTGTTTTTATGACTGGAATTCGTGTAAAACTCCAAAGTCTGGGAGTGGTGTCGTATCTTCAGCCGTTTATTCAGGGCTGTCGGCCAGTGGAAGGTAAGTGGAGAACCCAGTGTAAATACCTGCAGCCAGGTGGTGAATAATCAAATACACCTGGAAACATACATATATAGGTATATATAATTTATTGGATGCTAATTAAACAATGAGCAAATATTTACTTAATTGTGCACCAACTTTTCTCTTTCCTCACTTTGTCACAGATGTTTCCATGGAAACATGGACTTCCGGAAACACTAAGTGGATGGGCACCAAACTACACGAAGGTGGAAATCATATTTAATGAATGGACCGTATGAAGCAAGTTTATAATAAATGATTCCCCTGAGTAATAGTCTGACTTGAGTGGAAACAGTTGCCATGGCGAAATTGTCGCTATATTTCAGTTACACGTTTGACTGCATTTCAATGTCTTTGTGTGTGTGGTAAAAAACATCTTAAAGGGAGACAACTACCTTTGCCTCAAAGTTCACCAAATAAAGAAGCTTTTTGATTCTGACGGGATTAAGTTCAGTTTATGTTAAATAAAACAATTAATTTGGTATCAATCGCATGACCGATCCTACATATTTCTAGTTAAACTTTCCCTGTTATTTAGATCATCTACGAGTTTAATCGAGCTGTCAGCATTTTAAAACAAATTCCCCGCCACAGGGTTAGGGAGACAGAGGCGGATGTGAAAATGAGGAAAGTTTAGACTCCAATCGAACTTCGCCATCAGAGTGGAACGGACGGTTTATGGAGAAAATTACATCTGGGGACAGGGAGCCAGGCGACATGCGGACTGGGATAGAGCAGGGGCAGGTAACCACGGCTGACTGTCTTAGCAAATGACGGGAGGTGATTACCGCCACCTCTCATCATCAGCTCAAAATACACATACATTCATCATCATCATTATTATTATTATTATTAATGTTATTACTATATTATTACTATATTAATATTATTATTATTCTAATGTTTGCAGATACTAGGTAGGTTTCGCATGGATCCTCTCCCGTCGATTTTCTGCCGGATGAACATTCGCCCGGTCACTTTGTTTCGCTAACACCGCCGGTGGCTCTCTGAAGAATCCCCTGAATACCGGGTGCTGTTAGGTGAGTACTGACTAACTCTATCTGCGGCCCCTTTAACACACACACACACACACACACACACACACGTGTGTATGTGTTTTTCTACCTTCTGCCGCCTGTGGTGAGACTCTTGTGCTGCCGGTGACATCTAACCGACCCCGGCTGCCCTGTATCCCCTGGCCCCAGTCCCGTCTGGCCAAAGGTGATCTTCCTTTGCAGGTCGCCCTGCTGTCAGCTCCCTCGACAGGGGGTTGGTCTGATCTGCTCTGCAGGCTGGCGATCACCTGTCGTTCTTCTTCGGCTGCGCTCGCACCTGTCAGCTGTTTGCAGGAACCTTGGTCCCCCTTTATGATTTCGTTAATGTCAACAGCGGGTTTTGTCTAATATTAAGGGGCCAAAATTGGCAAAAGTATTCCAAAGGGGGCAAACAGTCAGCTCGTTCATTACATACGGTCCGACTGCGAATGCTGCCTTCTGTGCAGTAACTTACGGAATAAACGTGTTTTTTTCAAGTTATTTATTCATTTTCCTGTGGTAGTGATCCCCTTTTATTCTTATGTTGAACCTAAATTAAAGTATTGTGTGTGTGAGGATGGGGGGGGGCTCAGTTAAATTAGTGCAGAGAGAGAGAGGCACCAAAATGGTATTTCTTAGTATAAAGGTCACAGGAAGTATGTCCTGTCTGTATCATAAAGAACTGGAAATATAATAGAACTTCGTTTTCCGTCCAGTTTTCATGGGCAGTGATGAAGACAGACATTGTGGGTGACATACGGTAGAGGGTACATTGCCCTAGTCTCAAGATGGATGTTCACTGTTGTTGTTATTATTGTAGATAGATAGAGTAACAAATCTGTGTGTGTGAAGGAACGTTACTTTCAAATACTTACCATTATCAGCCACACGAAGAATTTCAAGAGAAAAATACTTTGTACCTAAAGATGATAAAGTTAATATGTGGAGTTCCTCAGGTCTTTCTTGTAGATGTTGTGGTGTGCGGCCAAAAATCTAAATCTGTGCAGTATTGACGTAGAGCTGGGTTAGCTTGCGAATAAAGTGAAATTGATAAGCGGTCTGCCAACTTATAATGGGAATTCTGAAGGAATGGGTGGAAATTACCTAGGATTCCAAGTTTCACCTCCGTATCTTTATTGGGTGGCCAACTGTGACTGTCTATAAAAAACAGGCTCTTCATTTATGAGTGGGCCTGGCAGCCTAGTATCAGGTGGACACAACACTGAATATTGTGGGGGGGTCAGTTTACCACTAAGACTATGTTTTTAGGATGTTTTTTCCTCAGATAATTATGCAAAATGTTATTGAATAACAAAATTTATTTCTTGCATTAATTTTGCGTTTAAAAATTACTATAAAAATCTTGAAATTTCAATCTTGTATGAAATGATCTTTGGTAATACATTATATCTTGTGGTGTACAAGTACCAATCATGCAGTGGACTGAGTTGGAATGTTGTTTTCAGTTTTAGTATGGTGGTGTTGAAATTTTTCCGGAGACCAGCCCAGAGTTCAGGAGCTCATGAAGTCTCTCTTGGGAAAATTTCCAGCGTTGTTGGAAAGAACCGCATCAAATATCTAGACACTGAAATTTGTTTTTATGTTTTGGTTGAATGTGAAGGTAAGTGCTGCGCTATGGTTTGGCCTTCTTGACTTGCATTGAGTAATAAGAGTAACCATTTAGAAATGAAAGAAACACATTTGAAATTTGAATTTATTTTTTGTTATCATCTACGATTACTCATACCAGAGTATAAGCCAAATGGTCAGACCTTCATGATAGTCAGGGCTTTTCAATCTGCCTGTGGGAGACAATGTTTTCAGCTATCTTCAGTTACTAATACTAGGGGTTCTTATTACAGATTGGCTAAGTTTCCAGCACAGTTAATTATCAGCAAATGTTTATTTACAATAATAGATCTGTTAATGAAGGGAGCAATTTAATGGTGGTGCCATTATCAATTTGAGAATTGTTTGGATGACCATTTCTTTTTCCTTGGTGACTTCTTGTCTCTACTTAATAAAGTATTGGTTGTCATTGTAAATTGGCTACAGTATCACTTCAGTTTGACTAATTTTTCCTGTTTTGAATTAAAATTGTAAATTAATAGATTAAAAAGCAATTGTTAAGTAATTGAGAAAACAGATTTAAACATCTGTTTTTAAAGCCATTGCTTGATCAGGAGGAGGACTCTTCCTGTGTCAGCCAACCTGTATTGACAGCAGAAGAGAAGCATTTAATGTAGACAAGTGGCCAATAGTGAGATTTAGTTTTTGTTTCCACCACTTGACTTTTTCAGAGATCTCAGCAGCAGATGAGGAGAAATTTTTGTGGGTTTTCATGACACCGTTCCAAGCCGCCTCAATCAAAAGGCACAGTTTTTTTCAGGAAGAACCACAACAGAGTTCTCACCTTCTTGAGATAGGTCCAAGGTGGGTAATGACAGTTACATGGGCAAAATGGTAGATTGTTTCCAGATGCATTCCCAACCCTAACACTCAGTGGTCAGCTATCAATTCAGGTTGTGACTGGTTGTGCCAATGAAACTAGTAGTATTTTAATGTCTCATTGATTTGCTTTAAATAGCCTAACACTATCTTCCTCTACTTGCTGGAAATCGCATAAAGTTCCTTTGGTTTCTGGTCAGACCACAAAAATAATTAACTCAAATTTACTATTTTTTTACATGGATATTTTATTTTCCTTTGCTATTTTTTGTCTGTTAATAATTTATGTATTGACATGGATTAGCTCCCTTAGCACTGTCTGGAAACACTCATTCGCTGCCTATTCCTCATTTTTGTGTTCATGCTGTGAAGCCAAAGACTATCCTCGATGTAGAAAGTGGTGAGAAATTGATGTATCTGCATTAGAATTTCAGAGCTTTTGACTTTAAATACTAAGTTATACTTTTGACAGTTTAATGAAGCCTAAAAATCAGCCAATTATTCTTTATTTGCTAATTAATCAGCACTTCCCAAGTTATCATAGTAGAGTTGGGTTCCACATGATTTAAATACCTGTGTCGCCTTCTCTTCTATCCTTACAGACACAGGTAATGACTGTTCGTGTTGTATTTTTCAGATTGATCTTAGAGAAGAAATGGTTCTCTACACCTTCACCATACCGTACATTTGAAAATACAGTAGTTTTAGGTTGCCGCATAACACAAAATAATAACCAGAAGCTAGATGGCTGCTTTAGACCGCTTTAAATGGTCAGATATAAAAGGCTTTTAGCGTTTTAGAGATGGTGGGTAGGTATGACTGCTGCTCGCACCTGGGGAAGTAAAATAACAAGGGAGACAACCTTTCTGGTTTGGATATACTTTGCTTTGGTGGACTGGTCTTAAACTCTGGCACTATCCAATGATATGAAACATTGCCAACCATCATTAATACTGAAATCGTTTTACAAGATAATGGAAATTGATAGATCTAAGCCAAAGCCATCCCTCTTGGCTGAAATGACCCAAATTGCAAAAAGAAAGTGATGCCAGCTCAGTAAGGTTGATATCCTGCATGGGCACACATCAAGAAACTGAAACAGCAATTTTTGACTGCATTCATCTGCCTCTTGTTACCAATGATCCCCTACAGAGACGTTCTGTCCCACTGCTTTGCGTTCCATTCTTGCTGATGGTTGTTTAATTTACTTATGCATATGTATTTTTTAAAATATTTATTTCAGACTACATAATTCTCAACCTATGCTGCTTCCATCTGTCATTCCCATGGCTTGAAGAACACCACCCTGATGTAACAACAGACCCTGTGTTTGAAGTAGATGTTCAGGGAGAAGGTCGACTGGCTATGGAAAGGATCAACAAGAAACTAGGTAAGTTCCTGTACACATTAGTTACATTTTTTATTCAAGTTCCATTGAACGACAATTATTTTATTCTGCTTTTTTCTTATTCATTTAAAAGGGAATTCTTTAATTGATCATTTTTAAAAAATTTATTTCATATCTATTCTTGTTAATGGTTTCTGGCTGAACACACAATATTCCAGGTTTCGCTTGTGCTGTAGGTAACTTGAATGTCTGTCTTGTTGTTTCTACCCGTCAGCAGTTATACCTTCATTTGATGTTCAGCTGATGAATTCTCTGAGAACCATCAATACGGAGATCCACAGCCAGAGCTTCGGTGGTTGGTAGCGGACAAAGAGATTTGCAGATGTTCACCTCGCTACTCTGACCTTTGAGGAATTTTTGAAGAAATGCTTTGTTCTTTCCTTTATCTATTGAAAGAAAATTGTTTACCTGGCTGACAAACGGTTGGTTGTTCTGGACATTTCCTGTTTTAATTGAAATGTTATACGCAGGTTTGGCTTTTGATGACTGGGACCTTGAGTATTATTGCAAGTTGTTCAAAGAAAAGATTGGACGAAATCCCACCAGCATTGAATGCTTTGACCTCGCCCAGTCCAACAGGTGAGTTGTTCCCCTCCTATACTTTATGAACATTCGCATTACTTCTCCTGTGCATTATTTCCTCAAGTTTTCAGATTGGTCTCCAATTTTTCTTTTCTTATTTTTTTGGTTTTCTCTCAGAATCAGTTTGTATTGTTTGTTCTTGGCCTGATTTGATCCCTGGAGCCCTCTCTTTATTATTGCCAAATGTATCACACTACATATTTTCTTAATGCTATAGTTATATTATTATTAATTAAAAACAATATCTTTATGGTTTTCTAACTAAATTATTTATTCTTATATCTAAGATTAGTTTTCTTCAGAACAGTGTTCTTATTTTCTTCTTAATATTAGAAATTTTCATTTTTAAAACATAGAATTGAAAGTTCTGTACATCAGAGTTAATTTACAATTTATTTTTCTGTTCTAACAATTTTTTTTTGTATTAATTGATTTCTGATTTCTCCTTCATTTCCAAAACACGTTACCTATAATATTTTGTTTTTTCAAAGGTGAGTGGTGATATCAGTTGAGTCGATCTTATTTGCATATTCAGTCTTCTTTCTTTCTTTTCCTCCTTTGGAGTTTTTGACATTTGTCTTTCAAAATTATTTGCTCATAGAATTTTTTATTTTAAACTTACTATTTATTGAGGGTAAAGAATACTTAGCGATGGTGTGAGGATGTGGGTATCACCTTGGAGAGAAATTAGTGATTACTAATAATAATTAGCGCAGAGCATCACCACCTGTCCAGGTAAATAATATCTCTCTTTTGATTGTTTTCCAACTGCTATTTCACTCAGTGTGACATCCAGACATTGGAATTCCCCAATAACTAAAAGGTTCACTCCATGGCTGTCTGCTGCATCAGCACAGTCAGTTGGTCTTTAATTTCTTCACCTGCAGCCGCTAAGTTTGAAGTAAGCAAACAGCATCTCGAGATAGGCTGGCTTCATCAGCGTTGTATATTTGATGTGCTGGCAAATCATGATCTACAACTAACTTAGGGAAGAATTCGCAATACTTTTCAGCAGCTTCATGACCGGCAGACTTCTGTTCGACTGATACACCAATGCCCTGGTGAATGGGGCAGCCTCAGCACTTTTCAATGCAAAACCATCATATAGAACAGAAAGTATCAAGCTGTTCAAGTCAGGTTTACAATGACTATAGCTCCACAGTTCCACGGAGATCTGTTTCCAAACTTACGTGAAACTCCATTAACTTATCTATTTTACTGCTTGATGTCAAAGATGGTAAACGAACCAATACTGAATTCTCATTAATCCATTCTTATTTAAACTTTAGAAAAGTCTCTTATGTGTGTCTGCTTTTTGATATATTGTTGGAGTCTGTCTCCCTCGCGTCACTTTTATTTGTTGATGGCTCATTTGATGCCATGTTCCGTTGATGATCCATGATAAATACAGAACAAACAGACAATGGCAGCCATGGAGAAGAACAATAAGCAGCACCACAACAATTAAGCCTGGTACTCATTCGGCTCACAGAACCTTTGGCCTATGCTGGCAGTGTTCATTTGGATGATGGTTATCAAAGTACCGATCTGTATTGTGATATTTTTTAATTGAAGGCTAATGAAATACCAGAAAATAAAGCTGTTACTCTATTATGTTTCTCTTAAAATTCTATGGTACTCAAGTGAATTTGAAATGGAAAGAAAAGTGGTCATGTGAACTGCAATTTGTTCAGAAAAATCTCCCGTGATTCGGTGTGAAGCTGTAGGTGATGTTGTACTCGAATATGTTATCATTTAGACAATTTCCAGAACAGAGTTATAATATAGATGTTTCACCGTGTTTATACCTTATTCAAGATTATCACCGAAATATTGATCCGTAAAATTACAGAAATTCTTCGATGCTTTATTGTATTGCATACATGATGCAGAAATTTTGCAAATCTTTGATGCATCAATATGTTTTGTATCGATTTTGGTTGTAAAATGTGCTGATTAATAGCATCTAAAGAAAACCGATGAGAATTGCGATCAGTGTGGTGTACACGGATGTCAGGCTGGCAGAGGAGCTTTCAATCCGAGACGGAGAGGTGTAACCTCCAATTATGTAGCATCTGTTGGTCATCGATCCAAAGGCAAAATCTTTGAAGATCTGGCTGATCTTCCCACATCCCTCCATTTCCTTTGCTAAGCAGGTCACAGTGGTCGCCAGGTCGCTGAAAGGTTGAAATTATTTTGCCGAGTAAATATTTACATTGATCGTGACGTACATAAATATGCAGAAATAATCTCAGGTGCATCACTATTCTAACAACTAAAGGTTGCTACTCGAATCTGAGCCAAGTTTTCCTCTTTCGAACACCAAATTGTTTCCGACAGGTGAATGATGAGGAAGATGTCATCACATTCCTAACAGTAAAGGTAAACAAAGAGATCAAACATTTTTAGTCAGCCCTGAAGATATTATCATATTGTAGCATCCAAGATTTACGTTTTCAAGTGTCACCTGCCCTTAATGGGTCAATACCTGTCAGAGTTGTACGAGGTCTGTGCCATGGTCTCTACTGACAAGCGGTGTCCTTCCAGCCAGCTCCTCATATGGCCCGGCACCTCCGGCTTCGTTAGAAAGGAAAAAGATCTAAGCTGCAGGAAGGAAGCCAGGCGGTCGGACTGATGTTACAGAATGTGGGGATGGCGGCCTGGTCAAACCGAGACGCTCGGACATCCTACCACAAGAGGTCTGCACGTCAGATGCTCGACCGACCGCCATGATCGCTCCTCATTTCCACCTGCGCTCACGGGAGACAGCAGCGAGTTTAGTACAAGCACAGACTCGGTTTCTGTCGGCCTCAATGGCCATAAACGCACAGCTGACATGAACTCAGGATGTTCCCCTATTCCTGGATCGATGACAGCGCCCACTCACGGACAAAGAACGTACTTACGAGCACAACTCGTTGCCAGCAGGGGCAGGTAAACCACTCTGTTTCAAGAGCAGTTCTTGAAAAGAGTCGCTGTAACCGATCACGCACAGCTGCCATTTCCTCACAAGCTCCGGTCTCCTCATCACACACCTGAGATCGTCGTAAATACCTGAAAGGAAATTAAACCGGATGCCAGCATCTGTGAGCGTTCAGACGGACGACCTGACCTACATATACACGATTCCCTGAAAAAGGATGGAATCCCGGGGTGTTTCCCACATCACCTATTCAATAGTATTTGTATTCGCCTCCAGCCTCGTTCTGACCACCTCACTGACCGACGCCCCTAAGTACGTGCAATGTCCGAACATATCCCTCAATCCTCACAGTCTCCAAGACAACACGATAGCCCTAGAGCGGAAGAGGATAATACCTGCGAGAGTCACAGCAGCAAGGCTGGCGGTACTGGCCGCCTGCCCAACTCAGCTCCGCAGCGATGACTACATCCTGTGGTCTCTTACTTTAGACAGCTGCAATCCTCGGCAGGGCCTGAATCTAAAACGTCTGGCAGCTTCCCGCGGTTGGACCATCAGATAAACTAATTTATTTACACTGGACATTCAATTTTCTCAAGTTTCGGAAAAGTAACCAGCTGTTATTGTGGCCATAGTGACCCTGACTCCCGCCATCCGTGGTTTGTTGGAGGTTCGGTCCTAACCTGTCGTTTATTTAACGTGTCATGTTTCCGGACTATTCCAAGTCACGTGACGATAGTCTTGAGTTAATTGAAAAGGGCTAACCTGGGTCAGCTGTCGGGATTTCGATTTCCAGGTAAAAGACGCTGGATTATATCTTAGTTGAGATTGATGCAGTCATTTTAAATGATTAATGGTGAGAAACACACACATGGTAAAGTGTACCTAGTGATCCGGCTAATAAAGGGGCTCAAAGGAGGAAACGGCTGAGGAATAAGGTGGGGACTAAGGGGAGAAAGAGAGGAGCTCCCTGAAAGGATCCCTCGGGTCTTTGTGAGCGCTGACATAATGATTGGAGAAAGCGTTCTGTCCATTTTGGGTTTCATAAAGCCCTTTGTTCACCTGAGCCTGCCCATTACATATAGTTTTACCTCGCTAATGCCCTCGAGTACATATCATCGGGGTCAGGGAGCATTATGGGATTGCACATGTCTGACTTACTGTCTTTCGATTTGCAGAACCACTCCGTAGCTGATTTGGAATACTCCAGATTGAAACCCATTAAGTCCCACGTCTCCCTGATCGACGGACAGCTGGCAGTGAGGTTTATCTGGCAATCGATTATAGCTCGGTATTGCCTACAATAGAAATAAAACCGTGATAAACAGAACAGCAGCAGCAACTCTGTCGTGTCGTTATTCTCGTGCATGTGGAGATTTTCTAACGTCCTACACTTGTTTACCTGTGAGCTAATTACCTGGTCTATGCATGAGAATGTGGAGATCATTGGTGGGGCCGTAACCATGTAGAGTATCAGGGTGGGATCCGAAGAGAGGCAGGGAGGGCTGTCGAGATGGTCGACCAATAGGTTCTACTATTGGCATTTAAACAAGAAATCGAACCTATCATTGGTGCCTGACTTCTTCCCAACGTAGTCTCCTATTTTCTCTGCTCTCTCGGGATTATCTTCATCGCTGTGTCGTTCATTATTCAGACGTAGAAAAGTCAGAGAGAGAGAGAGAAGGTGAAAGTCAGTACGCTTCATGCTTGTATGGTTTTACGCTGGACATGAAGGTCCTGGGCAGCTGTTAAGCAATAGATTAATAATGCATTCTCAGACAGACTTACCTGCACGTTTTGTCGAAGATGTCAGAGGTCTGTAGAAGGTCAATCATATCTCCGATGGTCATCTGATCGTTGACGTTCGTCAGTAGTGTGCCCATGTCAATATGGGACATGCACTTTTCAATGACGTCTCCACTCACACTCGAAGTACAGGCATCAATGGAAGCTGCCCTCTCAGCTGTTTAATTTAAAAAAAACAAACAATAGAAGCAGCAAATAATGGTTGTCAGACCTAATGAAATGGCATCTTACCACTTTAGAGACGTAGAAGGCAGGCGGCAAAATGTATAAAGAATTTGAGTTTCACTAGGAAGGCAATTTAAGGTAAAGCAGCGTACACTCAGCCACCTTTTGTTAGACAGTATTCAAAGTTTGGCAAACTACAGTAAATGATGGTATTTCTGTGTCTGTGAAAATCTTGTGCCAGACCTCCTTACGGTATTTAAGGGGCGACTACTCGTCACAAATTCGACCAAGTTCCTTTGACCTCTTACCGTGGTCGATTTGTGGACCTTTTAGTGGTCATATCATTTTGTGTTGTTAGCGGACTCCATCTTCCGGAAAGATCGCACACTTCGTTGCCTACTGATGGTAGGGCTTAAGGCCGGCCACCTGTCTGACCGTGGTCACGTGCTCCGTGTCCTTAGGATGCTGATTTCCGCGGGACACCAAAAAGCCTGATTGGATCCCATTGCACGTGCAAACGCCGGCCGTCAGTTACCAGGAGCCTCATGAGTTGTCGCCACACCCACTTCGCGTCTTGTTTTCTTTTCAATAAAATATCACAGCTGGAATTAACGGAATTACTGGTACCGTATTGTCAGGGTCGGTCTGGCGCTACCATGGCCGGCATTCCCGCCCGTGGTCTGATAAACGGGTTATTTCCTACATTAGCCGATTCTGTGCAAAATGGTCGCATCCTAATTTCTGCACGGCCAGTAGGGGCGCTGCTGTCGTCAGTGTTTAATTTGTTTTATGAAAGATGAAGGTCCGTAGACAGTTTAGGATTTGTCGTGGTTGTTACAAACCGACCGACCCTGGGGTCCGCGAAGGTAGCGTCGGACTGAGCCCTTGTGCAACCGAGAGACAAGCTAGAAAGATGAAGATGCGGGCGGCTGTCCATCTTGTTGCGTTCACTGAGATACAGACAGAGGCGGAACCATTTTCATCGTAGACCCTCAGCAGTGCCGACAGAGTGGATCGGCGTCAGGGATCGGGGTCTCGGTTTTATTGGTGATGATTTCACGGTGCCAACTGGTAATGGCTCTCCAGACCCCGACGGCCCCTTAGTACGTGGTTAAGCCCACTGGTGCATGAAAGTCCACCATCTTCCTCAATAACCAAAGGTTTTCCACCACCATGAAATAACAAAATCTACCTTCAGATCGCGACCCTCGCCCCCAGCTTGATGCTGCACCCCTAACCCTCGTCGTCATAATTCATCAGGTCTCGCAATCATGAATTTTCATGTTAGTTTCCAAATTCCCAGCTTCGCTCTCCCCCCATTAACTAAGGAAACCACAAAGCGGTTTACTCGTCAGTCAAGGCATTGACGTGACATCAACAGGAAAACTTAGTAGACTTAATTTGACCCTATAAATCGCAATTTGAATATTCTAGATGATGCATAACTTCTGGCTAAGGTTACAGGGGCAGATTAGCGACCCGCTCCGCTCTTCTGTGGCCGGAGTCCATCATACTTCCCATAACACGTGACCGACTCCGTTACCGTTCTGAAGCCCGGATTTCCGGGTTGACGACATAGATTTCAATAATCAAATGGATTTAGGTGAGGCTTAATATGGTTACCCAGGCACCTAGAGGGTTTCGCTTCAGTGGCACGGAAATGTCCTCGGGCTGCTGAAATGAGAACGAGTCGGTTCTTAAACGTCCGCTGGTTGTGGAGGGAAGTGGAATCCTGGTTGTCCACACCTGTCGTTCTTAGGTCAGGTGATGGCAGTTAGGTCAGCGAGCAGAGAGAACATACAACAAACAACAGCACAGTCGCACATAACAGCAATTGTTCTCACCTGGCCAAAGAAGTAGCGGACAAATTACAGCGAACAGTGTTATCCACATTCCTTCCTCCGACAAACAAACAATCACGGGTCACGTCGCTTCTATTTATATATTCTAAGCTGAGGAACCTATGAGGAATAAACTCGCCTCGGCCTACGTGAGCACATTGGAGATAGCTAACCCTTTACCTGCGACATGGGAATGAATAGTGTATGTAAAGCAGGTAGGTTACGGCCAGAGTCGTCATGGTCGTGTTTGATAAGCTTTCCCACGCTACACAGCCAATGGACCTTCCACGATCACGTGCTACGACGGGTTAGTTCGTTAACGCGCTGTACTCGTTTATTACTGTCGTCCGTGTACACCTCTCCCTCTCCGGGAGACAGCTCGGCTGTCAGCCTGTCGTCCGTGTACACCTCTCCCTCTCGGGGAGACAGCTCGGCTGTCAGCCTGTCGTCCGTGTACACCTCTCCCTCTCCGGGAGACAGCTCGGCTGTCAGCCAGTCTACCGTGTAATCCTCTCCCTCTCGGGGAGACAGCTAGGCTGTCAGCCTGTCGTCGTGTACACTCTCCCTCTCGGGGAGACAGCTCGGCTGTCAGCCTGTCGTCCGTGTACACCTCTCCCTCTCGGGGAACATCTGCTGTCAGCCTGTCGTCCGTGTAATCCTCTCCCTCTCGGGAGACATCTCGGCTGTCAGTCTGTCGCCCTGTACACCTCTCTCTCTCTCGGGGAGACAGCTAGGCTGTAAGTCTGTCGTCCGTGAACGCCTCTCTCTCTCTCTCGGGGAGACAGTAGGCTGTAAGTCTGTCGTCCGTGTACGCCTCTCTCTCGGGGAGACAGCTAGGCTGTAAGCCTGTCGTCCGTGAACGCCTCTCTCCCTATCGGGGAGACATCTCGGCTGCCAGTCTGTCGTCCGTCGTACGCCTCTCCTCTCGGGGGGAGACAGCTAGGCTGTAAGCCTTCGTCGTGACGCCTCTCTCTCTCTCTCGGGGAGACAGCTAGGCTGTAAGTCTGTCGTCCGTGAACGCTCTCTCCCTCTCGGGGACATCTCGGCTGCCAGTCTGTCGTCCGTGTACGCCTCTCCCTCTCGGGGAGACAGCTAGGCTGTAAGCCTGTCGTCCGTGAACGCCTCTCTCCTATCGGGGAGACATCTCGGCTGCCGTCTGTCGTCCGTGTACGCCTCTCCCTCTCGGGAGACATCTCGGCTGCCAGTCTGTCGTCCGTGTACACCTCTCCCTCTCGAGAGACAGCTCGGCTGTCAGTCTGTCGTCCGTGTACACCTCTCCGTCTCGAGGAGACAGCTCGGCTGTCAGTCTGTCGTCCGTGTACACCTCTTCCTCTCGGGGAGACATCTCGGCTGCCAGTCTGTCGTCCGTGTACACCTCTCCCTCTCGAGGAGACAGCTCGGCTGTCAGCCTGTCGTCGGTATACACCACACGGATCGTAATTCTCATGTGTTTTCCATTAGATGCTCTTTTGTAGTTCTATCACTTGTGTAATCAGTGCCAAACTAATTAAAGAAATGTCTGTAGCGTTTTACTGTTATGGAGTCTAAAATAATTCTGTTGTAAGGAAAATAAAGGAATCCATCTTTCATGATGCTTAATCACTCAAACAGCTCGTGTACCCTTAAGTTTTCCTTCGTAATAACACGGATACAGGTTTCCACTGTGGTTAAATGAGGAAAACTACAGGAGCCCGGTATTCCATGTTGTCGCCTCTGTATCTCCTGTACCCCATCACTACGATGAGACTCCAGTATCCTCCTCCTCTTATTATGGTTTTCTCATTATGTGTATATTTCGCAATTGTGAATAAAAATATTAGGACCTGTTTGTGTTTTTTTCCAGACTTCTGTACATTTTCCCTTTATTCCCTTGGATTCCTTCAAGTTTTTGGAATCTTGTCCGTCTTCCATTACTCGTAAATTCTACTTTACTAAATATAATTCTTAAATTCTTTTTCCTTTAAGATGCGTGACAATGCGATATAATCCCTTTAATCTCTCACGTGCAGGAACTCATCCACGTATTGAATTTTCAGATACAGCAAAGAAACAAACATCGGTATTAGAATTATGCTTCCAGTTTATAATGGAGAACACACAAACTAGTTCTTAATATTTCAACATGGGTTTGTTATAAAGTCCGTGAAACTAAAGTGGATCAGCAGAGCCGACCTGTATCTCATGGTTGAATGGTTCTTCCTTTGTCTGTTGGTGTCGCAGTTAGAGAGAGAGCGAGAGGGAAGAAATGACGATAGCCTGGGTGGAGGGAGATGAGGCAAATTCCCTGTACACGGTGGAAATAAAACAAATGTTTTCGTGTCTGTTTTTATGACTGGAATTCGTGTAAAACTCCAAAGTCTGGGAGTGGTGTCGTATCTTCAGCCGTTTATTCAGGGCTGTCGGCCAGTGGAAGGTAAGTGGAGAACCCAGTGTAAATACCTGCAGCCAGGTGGTGAATAATCAAATACACCTGGAAACATACATATATAGGTATATATAATTTATTGGATGTTACAATGAGCAAATATTTACTTAATTGTGCACCATCTTTTCTCTTTCCTCACTTTGTCACAGATGTTTCCATGGAAACATGGACTTCCGGAAACACTAAGTGGATGGCACCAGAAACTACACGAAGGCGGAAATCATATTTAATGAATGGACCGTATGAAGCAAGTTTATAATAAATGATTCCCCTGAGTAATAGTCTGACTTGAGTGGAAACAGTTGCCATGGCGAAATTGTCGCTATAGTTTCAGTTAACGTTTGACTGCATTTCAATGTCTTTGTGTGTGTGGTAAAAAACATCTTAAAGGGAGACAACTGCCTTTGCCTCAAAGTTCACCCAATAAAGAAGCTTTTTGATTCTGACGGATTAAGTTCAGTTTATGTTAAATAAAACAATTAATTTGGTATCAATCGCATGACCGATCCTACATATTTCTAGTTAAACTTTCCCTGTTATTTAGATCATCTACGAGTTTAATCGAGCTGTCAGCATTTTAAAACAAATTCCCCGCCACAGGGTTAGGGAGACAGAGGCGGATGTGAAAATGAGGAAAGTTTAGACTCCAATCGAACTTCGCCATCAGAGTGGAACGGACGGTTTGTGGAGAAAATTACATCTGGGGACAGGGAGCCAGGCGACATGCGGACTGGGATAGAGCAGGGGCAGGTAACCACGGCTGACTGTCTTAGCAAATGACGGGAGGTAATTACCGCCACCTCTCATCATCAGCTCAAAATATACATACATTCATCATTATAAATAGTTAGCTTACTATATTACTGTCGCTGGTCTCCCAGACCCAGCGGTGTGGCCACGTGCACGGGACACCTACGCGACGGTAAGACCCTCCCTCTCTCCTTACCCAAGGAGCGCTCCTGAGGTCGCGGTACAATGAATTCAACCCTGCCGCTATCCAAAACAGACTCTCCGGAAAAGAGTCTGGATGGCGAATCTGAAAGAGAAATACCGTGAAGGGAAGCTCTGGGTCGCCGCTCAAAGCACAAACTGTGTACGTACCTTGAGGGTCAACTGCCAGCAGAGTTGACCGACAATTCCCGCCAACACTCACTACGACCCCTCTTTGTTGTACAGATGGCATGGCTCTGCGTGTTCAAGTGAAGCAAAACCGGAAATGCTCAAAGCTGTTTGATCTTCATATTGAATCAGGTGAGAAGCTACAAAACCATTTGGTAAATGCACCAGCCAGTGTTCGCTATACATCTGTGGTCCATGTAGAAAATGAACTAATCAGTGTCTGAGAGGAAGAAATACTTTCTTTGGCAAACAATTCCACAGGATCTTTAATAGTTTATGATTAAAGAGCTGACATCTCTGGAAAGGAGCGATTGTCACTTCATGTGTCGTTCATCAACACAACGACCACTGAAAATAGCATCCGAGAAGAATTTCTTGGATTCACAGACTATGAGAACCGGATGCTACTTCCATTGCTGATATTATCATTGATAGATGGTGCGCATTAGAACAAAGAAGAAGAGTAAAAATGGGGCTAAAGTCAAGGTGGTAGACGATTGTTTGTGTGGACTTGGTAGTTTTAAGTGTTCATAGATCAAAAGTTACAGCAAACAAATACCTACTTATTCAGGAAGTAAAGGAAGATTTGGAGAAGACCAGAGATGTTCACGATTTGTTCTGAATAAAAATACTGTTTTATCTTATTATTGAAAGATCTGTGGGGATAGCACAATAACAAAGGGATAAGGTCGGATAATAAATTAGATTTTTAAAAATTGTGAATGAGTAAGAAAAATATTTCTAAGTTTACACAAACTTGTGAATTAAGTCAACCACCTTGAGAGAAGAAGAAAAACAAATTGGTGTCTCCTCATTTTGTGACATCATCTGGGAAGGCAGGTCGGCCTCGTCAGCAAAACATACATAGACATCTAGGATAGCAGGTCGGTCTGCTCTGGAAGAGGTTTTCTAAAAAAAAATAAATACAGGCCAAGGCCTGTTTTAGTGCTATTGTTTGGTTAAGGAGGGGAAGGGGGGAGGGAGTTGTTGCTCTACTGGTTCAGAGAAGTCGATGGAAAACCTGTCAGATTTGCATAATAATGCTACACAAAACTATCGAGGCGCAGACCGTTTTTTTTTCTTTTGTCCTCAAATGAGAAAAAATCAAAAACCGGAAGCTGTCCAGCTTTAAAAATCAATGGGGTAGCACACGATTTACAAACAAGACACGTAAATTAGGTCGGCAGGGGGCGCGGCTCGAGTCGTAACGAAGTGTTGTTTGTTTCGGTCGGTTGTAACCAGAGCTGTCGACGGTGAGAGTGTTTTGTTAATGGCAGCATCGCCGGTAGCTTTCCTCTGGGTTGAGCCGGAAATCCGGTCACCCAACTTCTTCAAAAAGACCGTAAATAGATGTAGAGGGTGCAAGGTGTACTGCATCATGTATAAAGGGTCAGGACGTATATATACATAAGAGCTTTATACAGACCCCCCTGTACATTAACGCAGGGGAGCAGGGGTTTTATTAATCCGGAAGAAATATCCTTCCACAAAGTACCTAGGAATCCGAGTGACGTCACTAACCTAAAACCAATTATACTTGAAGTGATACTGTGGCCGATTTACAGCGACGACCGATACTTTATTAGGCAGAGACAAGAAGTCGCCAAGGTCAATGGGTGCAGCCTCAGGAAAAATAAATTCATCCAAACAATTCCCAAATTGATAATGGCACCACCATTAAATCGCTCCCTTCATTAACAGATCTGTTATTGTTAATAAACATCTACTGATAATTAACCGTTCTGGAATGTTAGCCAATCTGTAATGAGAACCCCTAGTATCAGTAACTGAAGATATCTCTAAACATTGTGTCCCACAAACAGATTGAAAAGCCCCGACCGTCAAGGAGGTCTGACCATTTGGCCTATACTCTGGTATTAGTGATCGAAGATGATGATCAATAAATTCAAATTTTAAATGAGTTTCTATCTTTTCTAAATGGTTCTCTGATGACTCAATTCAAGTCTCATATGAAAGGATTGATCAATCATGGAGGTTGAGTCGATATTTTCAGTCCAGGTAAGAATAGATGTAAGTCAGGTTGATATCCGCCGACACGTTTAGCACATAATCCTTCCTGTAACGATACACGATGTGCACATTTGGTGAAGAAGCTGACGAGGCGAGGAAGCTCTGTTTTTGACACCAACCAGTCACAGAACTTTCTCTCTCCAGTTGCCAATTACACGCAATGAACAATGAACCTGTCCAAATTGAATTTTTCAGTTCCCGATGGAGACGTATAAATACCCCCGCCCATAGGTGGGGTAACTCAAACAGACAGAAGTATGTGGTGGCCAACAAGTTCAGGTGTGCTGATCCTCTTGCTCGCGTTATCAGCAGGTAAGAGAATTTCTATGTCTCCCTTTGGGGCCCAGGAACACGACAGGGGAAGCGGCCGAGCGTAGACGTTTTTCCTGTTACAAATTCAGTTCGCAGCCGTGAAAACGTCCAAGCTGCAGCAAACGGGCGCAGGTGTCCGCCGCCGACTGATCGTCACAATCTTTCCAGAACCAGGTGTTTTCAGTGCCAAACAAACAGAACCGAATACTCCTTCGTAACCCATCGATGCACGTTAGGCAAACCGGGCTACCAAACTATACGATTTTGTGGCGGCGGGAAGGAATATTCATTTCGAAAAGCCAGGCAGAGGCAGTAGGAAGGGGCGAATATTTCCTAGACTGGTTCGTTGTCAGACCTGATACCGGAGCTAACGGAATAATGCGGGTGGGACAAGCAGAAATACCGCACCCACTCCGTCAATGAACGGAGCTTCATGGCTTCTCTTGAAATAGGAAGTAACCCTATTGATAATCCACAGCCGATTATCCAATGTTTTTTCGCAGATTTTCCATCCGTTCATCGACGTCTCATCGTCCAACTATTCACCTCTTGATCGAAGTCCATTGGTTCCCCTGATCTGTTTTTGTCTACCTATAGAATCTCCTCACCTGGTTATATATAGTCCACAATCGCGGGTGACCGGAATATTCTGCCAGAGTCCTGGAGGCTGTTTCTTTACTTCTGCCAAACGTTTACTTTTTATTTTAAATTTTTCTTTGCTCGAAAAATATTGTAGATTTCTCATCTTCTGATTAAAGAAGACGGACGGAAGGATGGACCCATTCAGCAGTAACTCTTAGAATACCCTGCTCATATCGATCCCTCTGCTTCAGATCCCACATTACAAATTTATAGACTTTCCTGGGAACCGAACAAAAAAGGGCTCACTGATCTGTAGAACTGGTTATTTCGGGTCTACCAAACGTACACCAGTTCAACTGGTCACAAGATTTCGATTTTTAAACGACCGATGATAGCAGACTACTAATACAAAAATCAACGATTCACGGGTTTCCTCTTCTGGAAATTTCGATCCGTTTTCTTATCGAACTCGATTATTTAACCATTTATCTTTGTTCGTATCAGGTACAGGGATTAGTGACTCAGCGTCTCGCTCGATTAATTTGCGCTCATCGACTCCTTGTAGCGAGTTCTGTTGAAGCAAGAATCCATGACATTTGAAACGAACTTTTAGAATCCTTTTTGCCTTTTGAATTGCAAACGCGGACGTAGAAGCCAAGATTAATTCTTGGAGTTGTAGTTAGCTCCAGTGTTGAGCCATTTCTCTGGGTTGGGATAACATTATCTTGAGTGGTGAAAATCCACCTTTCGCTGTAAAGTTTATTTACTCCAACACCCGACACATGACTCTTACACGATATTTTTATCTAGTTGACAGTATCTCTTCTGATGACGAAGATTGCGAGAAGAATGCTGAGATGGAAATTGCAGCCTGCGGCGTTGACATTGGCGTGGAGCTGATAAATAGAATTATAAACTTGGCAGTAGAAGGAGAACTGAAACATACGATGGACGAAACATGCAAGTAAGTATTATGAACATTGGGCCATAGACACGTGTGCAGTATCGATACAGCGACGGCGGTATTGTAGTTATGTAATCATTAGCTTTTATTGAATCCTTGTTCTGACATTCGAGGTTAAAGGTAAATTCACATCAGTAAAGGTATTAGCCATGTTGCCCTCGCAACTCAGCAAGGTACGGTTGTCTGGGGAGGTTAAAGTCAGGAGAAATCTGCACGGGCACGGAAAATCCACCCGAGAACATTACTTTCATATCTGCTTCTGCTCAGTGTACAATAAACGGGACTTTTGCGGACAGGGACTCGACCCCCGGGCTGTCACTCATTGCATTCCAAATCTTATAAAGTAGCGAGCCGGGTTCTGATCTAACCCGGTCCTCTGGACGGAGGTCACTCGTCTCCTCCAGTTATTATATAACTTTAATATTTCCATTATATCATCTCTAATGGCTTCTCATCTCCTGGACAATTGCTGGATGGACTTTACATCGTCAGCAGAGCAGCAGCATCTCAGACCGGATCAGATATAAAACTACCAGAATATCATCGTTCTTCCTTGCTATATATCCGCATCATATTTCCTGAATCAGACCAGGAAAACTCCAATGTATTTGTATCTTTTCTTTATTTGCAGACATGT
Source organism: Nautilus pompilius (assembly GCA_018389105.1). NCBI lineage: Eukaryota > Metazoa > Mollusca > Cephalopoda > Nautilida > Nautilidae > Nautilus > Nautilus pompilius. Next base: position 1,138 of record JACATO010001764.1, on the reverse strand, counting down.
TACTAAAGCATCCGATTGTTTGGTTAACTACGCCGACCGTGCGAGAATTATAAAAAGTTGGTGGAATTGCGTGGTTCAGTACCAGATTCTCTAAATCTGCCACCTCGGTCTTTGCAAATCTTCTTCCGGTAAGTAAACTACAAGAGCATTAGCACGAGATCAGTTAGAAAGCTGATATAAGGGGGCCGTCTTTAATTTAGATAACGCGGACTCTGGTTTTTCACCATTTTCTTCTTAATGCTGCTTGTTAGAAAGAAATTAAAATAACGTTTCTCTCACCAAATCTACGAATCCGGCTTCAAGCGGATCTCAAAATAGTGAAGTACGAATTTAAGACGCCACCGACAGCCACTCAGAGGGGCCTCACCTCGGCGAATATGCCCTCCACGTATATCAGTCCTGGTAATCTCGTGGATGTGCAGGAGTTTAGATTATTTGGTATATTCCAAGTTGTGGTGTAAGGCTCCCAGCTGCGTCAATGAACATTAAAGGGAAAATACCAAGTTTACCTTTTGTCAGGTTTGAGTTTTGGATGTAGAGAAAATCGTATTGAATCCACTTATCCATGGATCTCCCAAACTCAGCAGAGTCTGGTCAGCCAAACGGTGATTTCCATGGATGATCAACTAAGAAAAATTTCAAAACGTAACTTAGCGAGGTTTCTGTAATTTGGATTCTTCAGAAGTGAATCAAAGTGTACACGTGGAGATGACTTACCTCTGGTATGGAATCCTTAGCATTAGCGAACATCTTCGATATGGACGATCCATAATAGGTGAACACGATTATTTCATTTGTCGGAGAAGGATGCGCCGACAGGTGTAGTTAGGGAAGCCAGACGGACGGAAGTCTCAATTTTCTCGTGCAGCAAATAAACAGTCCTTTCTGGAGGGCCACCGACAAGATTCTTCTACATTTTTATACATTAAATTCGAGCACTGATTGTTCAGGGTCAGTGCCTAGCGATAGTAATCCTTGTTAATACAACACGGGGAACTAACCATAAAGGGATCTCTCCTTTTATAAACTTCCATAGATATCGCATCATACGATCGACCGACCCCCCCGGTATAGTCCTTCTCTCCAGATATTGTTGAAAGAAACCAGCTGGCCTAATAAAGGAAACTACTCGAGTAGG
>JACATO010001763.1:0-37876 GCA_018389105.1 Nautilus pompilius | reverse complement strand
AAGGCATTTCGGTACATCTTCAAAAATGTAAGAGCTGCGCGAGAACACGATTCTAGTATCGACAGCCGAATGCGAACGAAGCTTCAGTGGAGATGAAATTACGTACGTCACCACAAGGATCGCAATTTTAAGTTTTTTTGTTTCTTTCAGGTTTTTGGACTTCTCGGCATTCTTCAACTCTTGTTTCGAAGCTTCAGTGAACTTTTTGGATCTCTTCTCAATTCCCAAATTCTTTCTAAATCCAACTCTGAAGAATTCGTGAATATATGGCTTCCTAGTGGCAGGAGGCGCACCGAAGAAACCGCTTGTTGGAAGAGGGAGAAAGTTGAAGAATTTGATCAACGTTCAACTGAAATAAGTCCTAGGTCGCCCCGACTTCGCTCCACGGTGGCGTTCCGGTGCCAGATGAGCGATACGTTCTTGGCAGAGTGTGGCACCGGTCTCGTACACTCCAGCTGGAAAGAGACGGGTGATATAGCTGCTCCGATCTCTTGGTTCCGTTTCCAAAGTCGTCGACTGACAAGAGTGTTTGTGTGTGTGTGTGTGTGTGTGTGTGTGGCCTACCCCATGCTCAGCTGCAACTTGCCTGTCTACTTCCGGTCCGTAGTCCAGCTACGGCTGGGTATCGTTGCTTGTCGGCGGAGTTGATGAACATTTGTGACAGGTGCTATAGCCAGCAATTCGATAGTTGGCTGTTGTGGGCAATGAGAATCATCTCACGGTGGTGTGAATGTTCATTACCCATCATGCACCAATCACCTAAACTGTTACATGGCGCAAGCTGGCCAAAGCGACTGCATATATTCGCAGAAAAAGAAAAATATATATATACGAGTATATGCAATAAAAATAACAGAATGAATGATTAGATATTTAATCTTTAATAAAATTTCAATTTTTTTGGGCACTTGAAAATAATTAAGGAAACATTCATGTTCACTAAGAGCTGGGGACAAAAGTGATCTTAGCCTCAAAACTGAACGTAATAATTCTCGTTAGTTTTAGTTGATGATTGACTACAAACAAAATTAATAATGTATCATAATTGTTACAACATCAGTATCAACATCAAGATGAACTGTAATCTACGACGTACATGTTAACCCCTCGACGCAAAGATCAAAACATGTGACGTAACCATAATACTAAAGTGCTTGGCTATGATGACCATTACTTAATCTCATTAACAACCGTATGGGGTATTTTCCAAGGCTCATCTGTCCAGTGTTGGTCTGCACTAAACTCAAGTCAATTCAAGTTTTAAGTGACAAATTAGGGTAAAAATCCAACGATTACATTAGCTAATTGTTAATATATATATATATAAGTGCAACAGTACAGTAAGAACCTTACAGACCAAACCCGTTTTAAGGAAAGTGATGCTGGTATTCGGACACCAGCTTAAATTATAATTAGCAAAGAACGTGCTGAGAGATAATCCTGGTTATTGTCTATCTAATCCGTTAATTCGCTGTTTGCTTAAGTTGAAATGTGCGTTGTGTTTATATTTTAATTATTTCAATAAAGAAGACATACATTAAAAGGGTGCCACCAACTTCAAAAAATACATCGAAAAAGCCAAAGACCACCAGACAGCAGCTTCGAGGGAAGACGCGGAGCTGGTTTTCAGCCGGAACCCCGATTGGTAGGAGGCCATCTTGTAGCACCTGTCGGTCATAGCGGCAAAGAAGCCATCTTTTATACGTCCTGACATGCGCCCACATTTGCTGACCTCCTTCGCCATGCACAAAATGGCTCTTTCGAGTTTACTGAGGAGAAAAACACAACAACAATAATAGAAATTAGTCACCTTTGTACCAGTGGTTAGTAATTAGTCAGTAGTTAATCACCCCCTGACCCCCAAAAAACAGAGAAAACCCATCAACGAATTTCGTTCGGTAAAGGTTTACACGGAGTAAGAAATAATTCAGCTGACCGACCCTCGCACAGTCGGGTGTTATACGGTGTTGTTTGTCTTCCGGTTGTCTGCATAACTGCCGTGATTCGCGAGGTTCAGTCACTGAGAGTTTTACCTGCAGGTTTCCTGAGAACTGCTTTCGGAAATGTGTCCGTTCTTCAAAGACCTCATGTTTTTCATAACATGGATGTAGTAGTCCATGGCGCAAAGTCCGGAATGACGCATAGCCATTTTGTTTCTCACCAAACATCTCAGTTCGCTATATATTCCTGTGAAGCATAGAAATAAAGCTGGATTTTCACTCGCCCCCCGACGGCCAGCACACAAACAAGTGCTGATATTATCAAAACAGTTTAGGAGATGAGAAATTGTTCTGCTCTCAAACATTAATTCTATTTTAGATATAAAATGAGGATGAACAATTTAATTTTAAAACTCCTGACAATTTATTAAAGTTCATCAAAAACGTTTAAATCCTAAATAAAACTATTTGCGACAGGGTAAAAGAAAGACCTCGACAGTAACTCTATATAACACTACTCTTGTTAATCTGAGTTAAGCTTAACGATTAATCTGGATTAAAAAGTTGTTGATGTCATAGTTTGAAGATGGGTTTAGCTAGAGTTCTGGGTGATTAATGATTTGTAGGATCCTTGCTTATTCACCTGAATAGAATAGTCAAGAAACGTACAGAAGTTCTGTGATTGTTTACATACCTTTTGTGGATTTGCACAGTCCACCTATTGCAAATTTGGCGTTGGTCATGCTAAACCCAAAAGACTCGATATACTTCATTAGCAGGGGACAGCTTTTCGCTCGGTTCTCGATGCAATTTAATGAACTCTTATGGTTCCTGAAAGTAAGTGAGCAGCGTTCTGAACGAAGAGGCAAAAATGATGGTGCTGACAGTGTTTATATGAACTTGCAGGTCGTATTAAATATCAACCAGTCATATGATCCCATTAAAAGGTCCAAAGCTCAGAATGCCACCACTCGTGAAGTTATTTCCTCGAGTTCATTATATATCAACTAGGAAAATACAGAAGACTTAGAGCAAAGTATGTCAGCTTCCGCTGGAGAATCATGAGTGTTTCCCATGAAGATTTTCTTTAATGTTCTGGGTGCTCGATATAATCGTAGTATCCGATGTCATTGTCGAGGTACTTCCGTTTCTACAAAGATATTACCCCCCCATATTCTCATGCTACTAATAAGACTTCGAATGATCAAAACCCGGTCCATTTGGGCTATATTCTGAAGAAGTTCACGCTTCGCTGGGTTTGGTTCCAAAATGCTTGCACTATATTGAATCTGGACGTTTCGCATGGCGATGAGGTGTGGTAACAAGGGATCCGGACATTGCTCCGGTGGAGACTCTCAGGTGTTGCTGTTTCTCCGCTGATTCTTCAGTCGAGTTGCACTCACGCAGAGCCTGTGCCGTGCTTTAACAATAGCCACGTCCATCTCTATAGAAAAATCCCGCGTTCTTTGCCCTAATTGTCTGCCCTCTATAGACTTTTGAGTAGCAATGCCATCGTGTACTCGTACACAGTGGCGCGTAATAAGTTAAAATATCAAACTTTACTTTTATTCCAAATCCAGCCCCGCATATGAACAGCGAACTCGTTTCCTGCGTTAGTCACTAGCCAACCGTAAACATGTTTGTGGCTGCGGCGTTTTAATTATCGGATAATATGAAGGGAAACCTAATAGCATTTAACATACGCTGTTGTCTAACTTGTGGTGCTTAGCACACGCTGAGTCGTCTAACTCGTTGAGCTACATTGAGTCGTCTAACTCGTGGAGCTAACACACGCTGAGTCGTCTAACTCGTTGAGCTACATTGAGTCGTCTAACTCGTGGAGCTAACACACGCTGAGTCGTCTAACTCGTTGAGCTACATTGAGTCGTCTAACTCGTGGAGCTAACACACGCTGAGTCGTCTAACTCGTTGAGCTACATTGAGTCGTCTAACCCGTGGAGCTAACACACGCTGAGTCGTCTAACTCGTGGCGCCACTAAAAAGCGTTCCAAGAGCCATCTATCTTCATCCAGGCTGCCTGTTTTCTATAACTCAAGCGACAATTGCTATTCAAAATACAGTTACTAAATAGTGAGTATATGGTGACAAGCACCTCGTTTTTTAATCGGTTTTGTGTAAAGACTTTCGCTGCACAGACAAAGATATCACCTGCGTTTTCTATTTAGAAAATAAATCTGTAGAGTGTTATAGACAGTTCTGCTCGGGTCAGATATCTCTTTGAATAACATATCACTGAAGTGAATTCCGTAGAGATTCATATCGTGCCGACTGTACAAGCTGCCTAAATAAAGACAGACTGCTAAGTTAGGGTTCAGCCAGTGAAAAGACTGGCACATAAGGGACAGCGCGCCTGAGTGTTCTAAACCACAAATAAAGGTTCAGTTTCAAAGTTATAGTATTGGGGTACTGATTGTAACTTTATCAGCACATTTACAGTTGTCTTTTCTGTACACATTTATTTCTAAGGTCTCAGCTGTTCAGAAGTTAGGGAGCAGGAAAGCATACAAAGTGTTTTTCAAGTCAGAGTTTTATTTTCTTTCAATCCGGAGGAAGGGAAATCGTACTGGTTAATTTAAAATGCGGTGGGAATCTCGCGAGACTTGTCTGGGCTACCTGCAGCTAAAAGTCATTTCTTAAACACTCGGGGGAAGAAGAAATTATTACAGGTAGTTCATCGAAAATGTACACATGTATAAAGAGACTAATTATCAAATTTACTTCTGTACGGCAAGTGGCCGTCACAAAGATAGCTAAACCGCCAGGTGGCGGTACTAAAAACACCGACACGATGTCCAGAGTGCTTTGCCCTTTTGATTATTATCACTGTTTTGCATTTGAACAAAATGAAAACCACTGTTTAAGAAAATGCAAGTGATGTTGGAAACGTCAATAACATTTACTGTTTTGTTTATCTCATCCGAAAGATTTCCTTTTTGTGAAGTTCAGTCTTCCTCTCTTCCCTGATGGTAGAAAACGATAATGTGCAAGCAGGATCTATTGTGGTTGCATCCACACCGACAGACAACAAGTAAAAGGCTGTTTACCTTTCTTTTCATCATTATATGTGAATTTCTCAATTATTCGCGAAACGTTCCTGGATCTACTACTTTCCTTTTTGAGAGAAACTAATTAGGAAGACAGGTAAAAAGCTAAAATGAGATAATGGCGCGTGCGTCTTTCAGACTGAAGTCTCTCCTCCCACTCTGTATCCTTTCAGACGCGCTGTCCGCTCCAACAGGAGAACGTTCCAGCCTCATCAACAAAGACGGCAGCTTAAACCGAAATTGTTTTTCCGCCTAAGTATTCCCTTCCAGCTAGAAGCCGGCGTTAAATAGGAAATTTGTATAAGAATTAAAAGCAAACTTGCGAAACTTAAGTTTCTGGAACGGAATCTCGGTTAAAACGAAGACAACCTAACCAAATCGGATAAAACGTCTTTTCGCAGCACAGATCTCGTCATTCTGGTTGGGGTTGGTTGTAGTACATCCTCAAGTATGCCATTGGCTGGTAGCGCAGCTTAGGACAGGTGCCAACACACAACCTCGACTCACGCGCGAACCCCTAACCCTGACATTTCTCCCCCACCACTGCTGCTAGGTTTTATCTACGTCCCTATTTTAAATGGATACTCACGCGCAAAACTTATTAATCAGATCTTCTCTTTCCATGATATCGATCATAGCCAGTGGATCTTTGACATGGTGGCGTTTGTCGGTGAACTCGTCGTAGTGAACATGGCGCAGACAGGAAGGGAGCCCCATCCCTACCGTCATCATGCAGCTTTGCGGACTTCGTTTACTAAACCAAAAACAATGGCCGACCATATACAATAAAACGGACAATTTTCATCATATTAGAAGCTTAAATATCCACCTTCACACACACACACACACACACACACACACACACACACACACCGGAAATCGATAATAGTGAACACAAAACGTTGGGGTTTTTCCCCTATTTTTTAAGCAGAAAATAGATCTTTCATGGTTAGAATTAACACATCTACATTTCAGGATATGGAGTGGACTTGTCAGCGGAGATCGCTCTTGCAATAAAAGTCCGCCTAACGCCTCCTCCCCTGCTGCTGGCGAGTCCACAGCCGTCATCTCCAGCCAACAATAAACGAGTAAACAAAATGGAACAACTTCATTATTTCGGTTGAAAATTTCCAAAACGGCCCGAGATGCAGTGAAAGGGAAACGATCCTGCGTAATATCTTTTGGATTAGCAGAAATGTCTAAACGTCAAGTATAAACCCTGACCCAGAACCATTTCCGCATCTCCACGAGAGCGGTTCGAGTCTCTCTGCTTCCCAGATCAACGATGTGGGAGGAAACCACCACACCAGGCTGACCACTGAACTCGGTGCCGACGCTAGTTGGTCGTTTTTCTGACAGTTTCTCAGCGTGATGCCAAACCCTGACCCCGACTCGTCGATCGGACAAGCGAAGACACCTGAGCATTTCTTTTTTTTTTTTAGCTTTATAAAATAGCTAATTTTCCGATATCTATTGTTTATAGGTAAATATCGAAGTAGGTGAGTACTTACTACATCCAAATATGTGAAGTAGCTTCCAGGCTTTAGAAGTTTCACTCGTCATTGCATCCTTACACGTTTTTTCCTTTTTGCATTTAAAAAAGTCTTTCGCAATCCTGAGGAGGAGAAGAATCTTTGCATCTAAACTGATTGATAACGGAATTCCCAGTAATGCGAACATCCCTAATTTGCAATAAACAGATGACGTCACTTGAACGTAGTGGTCCAGCAATTGTGGAGTACAGCTTTAAGAGAGAGAGTTTCTATAAATTCCATTAAATTTAAATATTCTGGATCTGTAAACATGTAATTTTGTCCAATTGTATATTTATTCATATATTATAAGATTAACCCTATCCATTCGGAATTTTCCTTCGACTACAGCGTATTGCAGCTGTTTTGTTTCTCTCATCAAATTGTTTGTGTTGACAAGCTTAAGTTTTCACGTGTTTGGGTGTATCGATGCTAATCTTACGGTTAAAACGAGCACAGTAATTCTCAAACAGGCTGGCATAGCAACCATAGACAAACCTGATCTGGTAGTCTAATCTTTAAATAACTGCCAGGCGGTAACTGACTGATGCAGATAGCCCGCTCTTCCGAAAACCACCTCTCGTGTACTTTTAAGTAAAAAATTATTCCTATTTATAACGTAAAAGAAACACTAAGGTCAACACAATATTAAGACGTACAATGCCTATTACTAATAATTATCATTTTCAATACTGAAATTACAAAGTAGAAATTATCAAATGCATATCAAAATAATTAAAATGTTGTCATATCAGTACTATGGAGAGACTATTTTTAAATCAGTGACGTCAGAACACATACCAACGTCATACACCACGGTTGTTTATGATCTTCGTGACAGGAGAGTGTACACATAACCCTGACCTTTTCTTTATTCGCCAAGTTCATGCTTTCAGGTGCTCGTCACAATATGTGATCGGCTACCTTCGGTTACGTAGGGCACCCGTTATTATTAACAGATGTTGTAGAGTAGATTAAGTCTGCTTATTCGCACTTCAAAACCGAGTGAAAAGATGAAAATCATTCATTACAACATCCCGAAGTTACTCGCCCAACTATAGAAAAACACGAAACTCTGTCGGCAGCCTAAGTGTATTTGGCGAGCGAAGCGTGGCTGACAGCCCGATCACCGTGGCGTACAGCCAGATCACCGTGGCTGACAGGAAGACCGCACCAGCTGCAAAATAATTCTTCCAGAAAAACGCCATTAGTCAGATGGATTTTTTTGGTGTGATGTGAGCACACAGGTAGAAATTAATTCTAATCCAAATAAACGATATTAGCTGGCGCCACCCAGAGATGTTTTGACATTTAAAGAGAAATCTTTGAACTAAATTAAGTGCCAAGCTTTTGATTCTGTTCGCGCACACTTCTCGTTTTCGTCAAGAAACCGTGTCAACCGCTGTATGATGTCTGCTGGGCTGAAGGCCCGTGTTCGAATCCCGGTCGAGACCGGCGCGGCCTGGAGAAACCACCTGTGGCACCGTTTCTTCTCGTTTCTCGTAACCAGCCGGCTTCCTCCCACAGCTAGAAACAAAGAGATCTGGCCGGGCTGTTGTGGCATGCCAGTATTCGATAACGGATACAACAGAAGACCAGATCAAGCGTTCACCTACCTGCCCGTAGGGAGACTACTGATGATAGAAGTGTCCTAGACCCTAAAGTTTCTTTTGTTTTTACTTACTATGGCAAAAAATAAACAATCCACAACAGTAAAAGTGATGATTAACTGTTCTTCTGTTCTTATATAAATAAAAATCGCATAAACTTCGAGTGCCGACTTGATGATAGATTGATTTTAAAAATAGGTCGATTTTTTAAAACACAAATATAACCATAACAGAAAACTATATGTTTATGTTATTACTCGAGGCCAGTTACCACCTAAAGGTACAGTTGTTGTGTTTGACACCAGTTCACGCTATTTTCCACCTCAAGATCTGTGTTGCTATAGATTAGCTAGCCGCTCTGGTTGGTACTGGAGTATGGCGAAGGTTTTCGAAACTAAAGCATTATCACTTTAGCTTATGGTCATAGACAGCAGTGGAGTATCGATAATATTAATATTAGTTAAATAGAAACATTTGAGCTTACCTGCAAAAATATTCTTTGTGCAAATGGTTAGGTGAGATCAAGCTGTTTTTTAAATCTTTTGCACAAGATTTACAGTCTTGGGTGACCCCATCTAAACAATAATTGAACATTAATATTTAGGGGGGTTGCTTACTGAAAAGAAAATTAATGTTTCACTTTGACAGAAACCAATTTTTTTTCGTTTAAAATGATCAAACATTTTTAAAACTTATGCTCAGTTTGTCGACGTCTTCTACCTCCGGAGCCGACAGTGAATTAAGGTCACGAATGATACCGGTTAAAGGGGCTCCGCATCACCAATGGAAGTGGTCTTCTAATTAAAACTCGGTGCGATATGTCACGTGACAGCCAACGTTCGTGGAACCGTCTGGGGATGGAGGGGAGGTTAGAGATGCAGGAAAAAATTTTTGCGACTGCGTCATTTGTAGATCTCCACCGTCGTCGTCGTCGTCATCGTCGTCATCATCGTCATCTGTCTCTCTCTCTCTTTCAACCAGCTCCGCATGGTTAGGTGCCAGGTTAACAATCGCATCAACCATTCTTCAGACTTTCTTTCTAAATTGTTATTTTCGTTGTTTTTTCTCTTTGTTCCATCTCCCATCGTCTTCTGGTAGGTTTTCATTCCTGGCCAAGTATTTCATTGTTGCCGGTAAAAAAAAGTTCCCAGACTCGCCTGCGGCTTCCAGAATGTTCGATTTGGAGCCGGCGCGAATGTGTTTGGAATTCGGAGGAGCATCTCCTTTAGCCATTCGCCAGGATCTGCATTGATAATACACTCTTGCAGCAGCTGTTGTTGTTGTTGTGTTGTTGTTGTTGAGCAACCAAGTCCAGAATTTTCCTAGTTTTGTGTGGCTCCCGGTTGGAGAGTTCCGGGAGGTCGCTGTAGGTCTTCCACTTCTCCGAAGTCGCGAGTGCTAGCTTGGGGTCTCTCGCCATTACGTCGAACGAGGAGTCTTCCATTGGGAGCGTGGGCCAGTCCCGCATTTACGACAGATGGTATCATCCACCGCTCGGTTGATCTTGTGGAGCCAATATTTCATCTCCGGGTGGTGACCACTGCGCAGGGTGACCCGGTCCGATCTGTTGAGGCCCTTTTCTTCCTTTCTGATTACTTTCTCCCCTCCCTCTCTCCGTAGAATTGGCGGATTCTGGCAGGCATGGGTGAATCGCAGTGCCACGAGGCCGTTGTCTGCTCTGCTGAAGTTCCTTCCTTGGCCTTTGCTGCTGCTGCTGTTGGTACTTGGTGGCTACAGAAATGATTCCTCATAACAAAAGCATGGAAATAAGACATAACCCTTGTTTTCAGTGAGATTTTTAAGTTGAAAAGTGTTTTTCTTTTTTTTTTGTACACCTAAAATTATTTTCATTACGTACTTTATTTAGATCACTGTGATCAGGCTACATTTGAAGCAACACTTTTACAAATATATACACTTACAGCAATTTTCCTTTTCAAGCTTATGAACCTCTTCAATTTTGCTTTCCATGGCATCACCGCAATCTTCCCTCTTTAAGCAGCGAAGAATGTCTTCCAGCGTTCTGCAACATTCATCAGAATGGATACAACTGAATCGGCAGTAACATCATAAACTCTTTAGCGACATATGGAGGGAAAACCTAAGCTCCCTAAGTAAATAAAAATAAGCGTTATACACCGATGGGTTAGATTAGTTTAGCGTCACCTCTGTTGCAGATAGTTTAGTGGTAGGTTACTGTGCTTCCATAGTTTGGGGCCCGAATTCAACTCCCGGTCGGTACCCAGTAGTTCGGTTTGGAACGCGTATTTTACGCAGTTTCTTCTTCTTTTTTCTGAATGGGTTTCCCCATCAAATCGGAAAAATGACCATTCTAGTAGGGTTTCCTCTTGGCTGGCTTTCACACCTGGACCACCGTAACCAGGTGATAGTACTTGGTCCGCCAAGGTTGGTCCTTCATCACAGGACAGAAAGAAAATATTCTAATGACACGGAATGAAACCTTTTAGGAATAATTAATTGCTGAATCAAACAGTAACTCGGACTGGCTCACCTGCACAGCATATCCTTATTCGTCATGTTCACTAGAGCCCAATTGATGTCAAAATCTTTTAGGCAGCTGACGCAACCTGCACTGACCGCAGCTGAAAACAAAGCAACAATAAATAAATCATAGACTTATTTTTTTAAAGGGTTAAACTCGTGGCTACGACAGCGGTCACTTAGCGACGGACGAAGGAGTCCCCCCGAGGAGGGGGGGGGGGAGACTTCGGTCAAGTGACAAAACCCGCGAAGACTTACACGGCCGGTGTACGATTTTTGGGGAAACTTCCGCTGGAAAAAGAAAGGGATAACTAAAATTACCCAATAGATTGAAAACGTTCACACGAAGTTTCTGGCGCTTATCTCTCCGTGGTCCGTTGCTGTAACGAAAGTTGGCCCTCTGCAAACCAGACCTCGTTTCTAAGCATCATTCGACTAGAGTTTCATTTTAATGTATTAAACTCTTAACCCTCCGTTTACCAGGTCGGTTACTAATTGTTAGTACGGTCCACCTGTGGCTCCTACACGTTCGAAGGGTAGTAGTAGGATGCAAATCCAACGTAGATGGTACACAAAAGGCTAAATCTCTCCTCCACACTTTTTTTTTATCATAAGGAAGGTACGTAACTTAAAATGTCACACGCCAAAGTTGTCAAACTTACCTGGCAATACAGCCAGCAACAGGCAGGTGAGAATTCGACGAGTCATTTTTACTCTAGTTCCCGCCAGTTTGGCGACACCTGGGTTAAAAGAGACAGAAGGCCGGATGTGGATCACTTTTTGGAAAGGGTCGGAAGACCCCTACCCGTTAAGGCAAATTTAAATGGTTCCTGCGAGGAAGCCACAGCTGTAAATATCCGGTCTGGCTTTTACCTTCAACTCGCTCCGACTACTTTGTTTTCATTGCATTTTCAAAATGAAAGTTCTAAAGTACAGGTGAGGTACCAACCCCGGTCACCCCGAAAGCTGGAATAAAGTCATCCTCATTTCCGCCACGCCTGATTAGACGTTCCGCGCGGTCACCGAACAGTGCGGCACAGGTGAGTTAATCTCCGTCAACATCAAAGCAACACGTCGCAGGAGACGTTCGGTCTTTCCTGCGAGGCTACCTATTTGTCATTAACGCTGAATCGGTTAGCAGTAAATGATTCCAACAACACTTAGCTATTCGCCGATGGACGTATGCTTCTCTTAAATCTGATTTGTGTTTTACCTGTAATCCCATTCTTTAACTTTATTTGCTTTCAGGTTCGCCATGAACATCTCATATGTGTGGTTTTTAAAACGTATTTGTCGACGCTTCACGCAATACCATACATCCTCGAGAGAGGCTGGGAGCCGGAACAGTAGTCGGGTGGGGAAACAGATTACTGGAAAACTAAGGTCAGCACAGAATTATCCGGCAATCCGACTGCCAATCCCATTGGAGCCGTGTGTTTACAGTTGTCGGGAAAAGAGGAACGACATAAAGACGTGCTAAGAAGATCTTCTAAATCGAGCCGACTCCGAGCGGGAATCGAACTCGGGCTCTTACCATGGGCTTCCCTGCCCTTTTGCCAAAGTTACAAATGATTCGGTGAAATTGAAGTTCTTGTCCTTTACTGTACAGGTGTCTGTCTGTCTGGTCGCCGAAGATTAATACAAATGGAAGAGGATCTGCTGAGTTTTCTTCTTATTTCATGAACGCCGAAGTTGACGGCAGCTTCGTATCCACGTTTGACCGCTGTATCAGTCTAAATAAAACTGGAGTTAAGAATAACCCCATAGCTTTACCCTACCTTTGCTGTTGTATCTGTTTGAATGAATCCCGAGTGAACTTTAGCCTCTAAACTTAGACACTAACTCACGTTTTGGGCTTTAAACTAATCAGAATAAAGCCATCACGATTTAACATCAATCGCTTGAAAGTGGACAGTTAAGAGTAACTCAGCCACATAGGTAAGATGAAAACCGAGCCTCTATTTAAAAAAAAAAGAAAAATTTAGGCATGTCAGCTATCTGAAGTTTTCCCTGAAATAGATAAAAAAATACTAGAATTTCATCTAATTTCCGATATTAAAAGTCTGCTAACATATACAATAATTTGGTGGATCTGTAATACCAAGTATTCGTCTTTCCAAAAGCTAATTGCATTTAAGAACGACTCTGATGAGCTATTGGGCTTGGAATTAAACACGAGGAACGCGCATAGACAGAGCCTGAACCTAATATTCTCTCATGAAAACAGCCAGGGTCAGATATTTTCGACAGTAACAGTAGACCGACTACTACTACGTTACCCTCACACCAACCCAGAAGTCAAGTATCCTGACTGAAACCATCCCACAGTTCACATTCTTTACAATGGTCAGCGGTCAAACAAAACCAAGAATATTAGTGGTACAAACAGCTCTATCGAAAGTGTGTCAAGCCCTTGTCTATAAAGAACCTTTGTAGTAAGTCGACGAAGTTTAGAAACCTAATTTCCTTCAAGTAGAGAACTTTGTGAACCGGATCGTTTCCCATCGTCTACTTTCAAAACAATCGCATCAACAAATAAATATTTGCGATATTCAGAATTGTCGCATCAGATGTTTAAGGACAGGTCATCCGAGCATACATTCAAACAGGGTTAATGAACCAAATATACCTCACAAACTCCACAATTACTTACACCTAATCTAGTAACTCGTCAGTTGTAACTTAAATACTCCTGGAAACTAGTTCCAACGTTAAGGTCGTGTTTTTTCTCAGCTTCGCTGTTCGCTTCCTTCAAGCAGAGAAACCATTTTTTATCACCTATTTATGAAAGAGACCAAACAAAGCGTAAATAACTATCCATTAGTTTATCCGTCTGTGTGGCCCGTGACGAGTCTGCACTACATCAACCCTCAAATCTTCATTACTCAGCCAAGTGTAGTATTAGCCGCAGTAGCAGATAGTACGTTCTTCATTAGTATAAATACTTTTGTCCGCGAAAATGAGCTGATTAAATATGCGGACAGGAAGGCAAATACTAACAACGAGTGCTTCTAGCCTGGTTCAGGTAGTCTCAGTGACGTGGCGTGCAAAGGGTTAAAGAATAATGTATTCACATCGGAACTGATGTTCGTAATCTAGAATAATACACCGTCCACAATCAACTCATACATAGGTCGTTTAAATTAACAAGCATCTATATAAATTAAAATGCTAGTACAGATAATAGACGTTAGGGCCTTTCAATGGCAATAAATATATGTTAGTGTTTCTACTGAAAAATAAAAATGGTTTTCTGGACAATGTGAATATTTTATATCATTGGTCAGTTGTGTTAAACAGAATTTAAAGACTATAAAAATAAAGCTATCAGAACAGGTGATGCGGGAACAATCATGAGAGAGAGAGAGAGAGAGAGAGACACTTAGATTTTCAGATATTCAGGAGATGTAATAATAGCTTTCAAACTGAATTGTAATTTTTCAGCCAGTTTGCAAAAGCAATTTATTTTTAGCTATTGAAATTTGCAATCACTAGGGATATTAGCTCAGATTCTACAACTATTATTACCGTGATTACTACTACTAATTATACACATATAGAGTTTTATTCATTTTATTCATATTTCCAGATATCGAACCCACACGCAAATAAGTAACAGCGCTTCTGCGTTAGATCTGCTTGAAGAGGGGGGACCGGAGCCAGCTGATGTTGGTAATTGATTGTATAAATGAGACATGAATGACGTCGAAGGCTTTGACCTTCGATATCCAAACGTTAAACACTAATGAGGCTGATTAAAGATGGCCCACGAAAGATCAGTTAGACAGAAGTCAGCTATAGCTGACACGTAAATGCTCTTATCAGCTGTCCTGCACACTTTCCTGTGGATTTCAAGTAGTTCTTCCTCACTTGTTTATACATCCCAGTGTCAGCACACAAGATTTTCTTCTTGTAGATGTCACAAACTGAAACCTTTCCAAAATGATTTCGATTGCTGCGACTTCTTCTACGGCTTCTAAACCGAAAACAAGTAACATTTGCCAAGGAAAACGGAAATCTTCCGGCTTCATGTTTGCATCTAAAAGCTTATTTTTCATACCGTTTTTGCAAATTTAGTAAAATTAAACTTTTTAAACGCAGCTAAATTTCCTTACATGTGTTGATGGTTACTGTATACCTTTAAGAAAAACACGGAGGAGGCAAGTTAGAAATCAGGGCACACAGGTATAAGAAAAAAGGTTAGAGACAGGAATGGGTCACCACAGGTTTTGAGAAGAACTTAGAGAAAGTAACTAAACCCAGAACAAAAGAAAAGGGCATACTTATGGTAAACTTATCCCAGGATTTTAAAAAAAGTTTATAGTTACGATAAACTTTACCTACAGAATAGTATAAAATGGCATACATAGTTAAAGTAAACTTTGAGCAGCGAAACCTATGGAGCTTGAGTTACGTGGAGTTTAAAAAAAGTTGTTTGAGACGATAAGAGAAAATGTTAGTCATTTATAGCCACATCTCAATATTTAATAAGGAACTTAGAATTATAGCCCGGTGTCTGCTAAATTTTAATTACTGAACGAACTGTTTGTGTATTGTGAAAATAACGTGCTACCCTCGGCTGTGTTGTATAGTGTTGAAAATAACGTGCTAACCCTCGGCTGTGTTGTATAGTTTTGAAAATAACGTGCTACCCTCGGCGGTGTGTTGTATAGTTTGAAAACAACGTGCTACCCTCGGCTGTGTTGTATAGTTTGAAAATAACGTGCCAGCCTCGGCTGTGTTGTATAGTTTGAAAATAACGTGCCAGCCTCGGCTGTGTTGTATAGTTGAAAATAACGTGCTACCCTCGGCTGTGTTGTATAGTTTGAAAATAACGTGCTAACCTCGGCTGTGTTCTTTAGTTTGAAAATAACGTGCCAGCCTCGGCTGTGTTGTATAGTTTGAAAATAACGTGCCAGCCTCGGCTGTGTTGTATAGTTTGAAAATATCGTGCCAGCCTCGGCTGTGTTGTATAGTTTGAAAATTCGTGCCAGCCTCGGCTGTGTTGTATAGTTTTGAAAATAACGTGCCAGCCTCGGCTGTGTTGTATAGTTTGAAAATAACGTGCTACCCTCGGCTGTGTTGTATAGTTTGAAAATAACGTGCCACCTCGGCTGTGTTGTATAGTTTGAAAATAACGTGCTACCCTCGGCTGTGTTGTATAGTTTTGAAAATAACGTGCTACCCCTCGGCTGTGTTGTATAGTTTGAAAATAACGTGCCACCTCGGCTGTGTTTGTATAGTGGTGAAAATAACGTGCCAGCCTCGGCTGTGTTGTATAGTGTGAAAATAACGTGCCAGCCTTGGCTGTGTTGTATAGTTTGAAAATAACGTGCCAGCCCTCGGCTGTGTTGTATAGTTTGAAAATATCGTGCCAGCCTCGGCTGTGTTGTATAGTTTGAAAATATCGTGCAGCCTCGGCTGTGTTGTATAGTTTGAAAATATCGTGCCAGCCTCGGCTGTGTTGTGTATAGTTTGAAAATAACGTGCTACCCTCGGCTGTGTTGTATAGTTTGAAAATAACGTGCTACCCTCGGCTGTGTTGTATAGTTTGAAAATAACGTGCCAGCCTCGGCTGTGTTGTATAGTTTGAAAATAACGTGCCAGCCTCGGCTGTGTTGTATAGTTTGGAAAATAACGTGCCAGCCTCGGCTGTGTTGTTGTAGTAGTTGAAAATAACGTGCCAGCCTCGGCTGTGTTGTATAGTTTGAAAATAACGTGCCAGACCTCGGCTGTGTTGTATAGTTTGAAAATAACGTGCCAGCCTCGGCTGTGTTGTATAGTTTGAAAATAACGTGCCAGCCTCGGCTGTGTTGTATAGTTTGAAAATAACGTGCCAGCCTCGGCTGTGTTGTATAGTTTGAAAATAACGTGCTAGCCTCGGCTGTGTTGTATAGTTTGAAAATACGTGCCAGCCTCGGCTGTGTTGTATAGTTTGAAAATAACGTGCCAGCCTCGGCTGTGTTGTATAGTGTGAAAATAACGTGCCAGCCTCGGCTGTGTTGTATAGTTTGAAAATAACGTGCCAGCCTCGGCTGTGTGTATAGTTTGAAAATAACGTGCCAGCCCTCGGCTGTGTTGTATAGTTTGAAAATAACGTGCCGCCTCGGCTGTGTTGTATAGTTTGAAAATAACGTGCCAGCCTCGGCTGTGTTGTATAGTTTGAAAATAACGTGCCAGCCTCGGCTGTGTTGTATAGTTTGAAAATAACGTGCCAGCCTCGGCTGTGTTGTATAGTTTGAAAATAACGTGCCAGCCTCGGCTGTGTTGTATAGTTTGAAAATAACGTGCCAGCCTCGGCTGTGTTGTATAGTTTGAAAATAACGTGCCAGCCTCGGCTGTGTTGTATAGTTTGAAAATAACGTGCCACCTCGGCTGTGTTGTATAGTTTGAAAATAACGTGCCACCCTCGGCTGTGTTGTATAGTTTGAAAATAACGTGCCAGCCTCGGCTGTGTTGTATAGTTTGAAAATAACGTGCCAGCCTCGGCTGTGTTTGTATAGTTTTGAAAATAACGTGCCAGCCTCGGCTGTGTTGTATAGTTTGAAAATAACGTGCCAGCCCTCGGCTGTGTTGTATAGTTTTGAAAATAACGTGCCGCCCTCGGCTGTGTTGTATAGTTTGAAAATAACGTGCCAGCCTCGGCTGTGTTGTATAGTTTGAAAATAACGTGCTAGCCTCGGCTGTGTTGTATAGTTTGAAAATAACGTGCCAGCCTCGGCTGTGTTGTATAGTTTGAAAATAACGTGCCAGCCCTCGGCTGTGTTTGTATAGTTTGAAAATAACGTGCCACCCTCGGCTGTGTTGTATAGTTTGAAAATAACGTGCCAGCCTCGGCTGTGTTGTATAGTTTGAAAATAACGTGCCAGCCTCGGCTGTGTTGTATAGTTTGAAAATAACGTGCCAGCCCTCGGCTGTGTTGTATAGTTTTGAAAATCGTGCCAGCCTCGGCTGTGTTGTATAGTTTGAAAATAACGTGCCAGCCGCCTCGGCTGTGTTGTATAGTTTGAAAATAACGTGCCAGCCTCGGCTGTGTTGTATAGTTTGAAAATAACGTGCCAGCCTCGGCTGTGTTGTATAGTTTGAAAATAACGTGCCACCCTCGGCTGTGTTGTATAGTTTGAAAATAACGCGTGCCAGCCTCGGCTGTGTTGTATAGTTTGAAAATAACGTGCCAGCCTCGGCTGTGTTGTATAGTTTGAAAATAACGTGCCAGCCTCGGCTGTGTTGTATAGTTTGAAAATAACGTGCCACCCTCGGCTGTGTTGTATAGTTTGAAAATAACGTGCCTACCCTCGGCTGTGTTGTATAGTTTGAAAATAACGTGCCACCCTCGGCTGTGTTTGTATAGTTTGAAAATAACGTGCCAGCCCTCTCGGCTGTGTTGTATAGTTTGAAAATAACGTGCCAGCCTCGGCTGTGTTGTATAGTTTGAAAATAACGTGCCACCCTCGGCTGTGTTGTATAGTTTGAAAATAACGTGCCAGCCTCGGCTGTGTTGTATAGTTTGAAAATAACGTGCCAGCCCTCGGCTGTGTTGTATAGTTTGAAAATAACGTGCACCCTCTCGGCTGTGTTGTATAGTTTGAAAATAACGTGCCAGCCTCGGCTGTGTTGTATAGTTTGAAAATAACGTGCCAGCCTCGGCTGTGTTGTATAGTTTGAAAATAACGTGCCAGCCTCGGCTGTGTTGTATAGTTTGAAAATAACGTGCCACCCTCGGCTGTGTTGTATAGTTTGAAAATAACGTGCCACCCTCGGCTGTGTTGTATAGTTTGAAAATAACGTGCCAGCCCTCGGCTGTGTTGTATAGTTTGAAAATAACGTGCCAGCCTCGGCTGTGTTGTATAGTTTGAAAATAACGTGCCAGCCTCGGCTGTGTTGTATAGTTTGAAAATAACGTGCCAGCCCTCGGCTGTGTTGTATAGTTTTGAAAATAACGTGCCAGCCTCGGCTGTGTTGTATAGTTTGAAAATAACGTGCTACCCTCGGCTGTGTTGTATAGTTTGAAAATAACGTGCCAGCCTCGGCTGTGTTGTATAGTTTGAAAAAACGTGCCAGCCTCGGCTGTGTTGTATAGTTTGAAAATAACGTGCCACCCTCGGCTGTGTTGTATAGTTTGAAAATAACGTGCCGCCTCGGCTGTGTTGTATAGTTTGAAAATAACGTGCCAGCCTCGGCTGTGTTGTATAGTTTGAAAATAACGTGCTAGCCTCGGCTGTGTTGTATAGTTTGAAAATAACGTGCTAGCCTCGGCTGTGTTGTATAGTTTGAAAATAACGTGCCACCCTCGGCTGTGTTGTATAGTTTGAAAATAACGTGCCAGCCTCGGCTGTGTTGTATAGTTTGAAAATAACGTGCCAGCCTCGGCTGTGTTGTATAGTTTGAAAATAACGTGCCAGCCTCGGCTGTGTTGTATAGTTTGAAAATAACGTGCCACCTCGGCTGTGTTGTATAGTTTGAAAATAACGTGCCAGCCCTCGGCTGTGTTGTATAGTTTGAAAATAACGTGCCAGCCCTCGGCTGTGTTGTATAGTTTGAAAATAACGTGCCAGCCTCGGCTGTGTTGTATAGTTTGAAAATAACGTGCCAGCCTCGGCTGTGTTGTATAGTTTGAAAATAACGTGCCAGCCCTCGGCTGTGTTGTATAGTTTGAAAATAACGTGCCAGCCTCGGCTGTGTTGTATAGTTTGAAAATAACGTGCCAGCCTCGGCTGTGTTGTATAGTTTGAAAATAACGTGCCAGCCTCGGCTGTGTTGTATAGTTTGAAAATAACGTGCCAGCCTCGGCTGTGTTGTATAGTTTGAAAATAACGTGCCAGCCTCGGCTGTGTTGTATAGTTTGAAAATAACGTGCCCCCCTCGGCTGTGTTGTATAGTTTGAAAATAACGTGCCAGCCTCGGCTGTGTTGTATAGTTTGAAAATAACGTGCCAGCTCGGCTGTGTTGTATAGTTTGAAAATAACGTGCCAGCCTCGGCTGTGTTGTATAGTTTGAAAATAACGTGCCAGCCTCGGCTGTGTTGTATAGTTTGAAAATAACGTGCCAGCCTCGGCTGTGTTGTATAGTTTGAAAATAACGTGCCAGCCTCGGCTGTGTTGTATAGTTTGAAAATAACGTGCCAGCCCCTCGGCTGTGTTGTATAGTTTGAAAATAAACGTGCCAGCCTCGGCTGTGTTGTATAGTTTGAAAATAACGTGCCAGCCTCGGCTGTGTTGTATAGTTTGAAAATAACGTGCTACCCTCGGCTGTGTTGTATAGTTTGAAAATAACGTGCCAGCCTCGGCTGTGTTGTATAGTTTGAAAATAACGTGCTACCCTCGGCTGTGTTGTATAGTTTGAAAATAACGTGCCAGCCTCGGCTGTGTTGTATAGTTTGAAAATAACGTGCTACCCTCGGCTGTGTTGTATAGTTTGAAAATAACGTGCCACCCCCTCGGCTGTGTTGTATATTTTGAAAATAACGTGCCACCCTCGGCTGTGTTGTATAGTTTGAAATAACGTGCTAACCCCTCGGTGTGTTGTATAGTTTGAAAATAACGTGCCAGCCTCGGCTGTGTTGTATAGTTTGAAAATAACGTGCTACCCTCGGCTGTGTTGTATAGTTTGAAAATAACGTGCCAGCCTCGGCTGTGTTGTATAGTTTGAAAATAACGTGCCAGCCCTCGGCTGTGTTGTATAGTTTGAAAATAACGTGCCAGCCTCGGCTGTGTTGTTGTATAGTTTGAAAATAACGTGCCACCCTCGGCTGTGTTGTATAGTTTGAAAATAACGTGCCACCCTCGGCTGTGTTGTATAGTTTGAAAATAACGTGCCAGCCTCGGCTGTGTGTTGTATAGTTTGAAAATAACGTGCTACCCCCTCGGCTGTGTTGTATAGTTTGAAAATAACGTGCTACCCTCGGCTGTGTTGTATAGTTTGAAAATAACGTGCCAGCCTCGGCTGTGTTGTATAGTTTGAAAATAACGTGCTACCCTCGGCTGTGTTGTATAGTTTGAAAATAACGTGCCACCCTCGGCTGTGTTGTATAGTTTGAAAATAACGTGCTACCCTCGGCTGTGTTGTATAGTTTGAAAATAACGTGCCAGCCCTCGGCTGTGTTGTATAGTTTGAAAATAACGTGCTACCCTCGGCTGTGTTGTATAGTTTGAAAATAACGTGCCACCCTCGGCTGTGTTGTATAGTTTGAAAATAACGTGCCAGCCTCGGCTGTGTTGTATAGTTTGAAAATAACGTGCCACCCTCGGCTGTGTTGTATAGTTTGAAAATAACGTGCTACCCTCGGCTGTGTTGTATAGTTTGAAAATAACGTGCTACCCTCGGCTGTGTTGTATAGTTTGAAAATAACGTGCCAGCCCTCGCTGTGTTGTATAGTTTGAAAATAACGTGCTACCCTCGGCTGTGTTGTATAGTTTGAAAATAACGTGCTACCCTCGGCTGTGTTGTATAGTTTGAAAATAACGTGCTACCCTCGGCTGTGTTGTATAGTTTGAAAATAACGTGCTACCCTCGGCTGTGTTGTATAGTTTGAAAATAACGTGCCAGCCTCGGCTGTGTTGTATAGTTTGAAAATAACGTGCCACCCTCGGCTGTGTTGTATAGTTTGAAAATAACGTGCCAGCCTCGGCTGTGTTGTATAGTTTGAAAATAACGTGCCAGCCTCGGCTGTGTTGTATAGTTTGAAAATAACGTGCCACCCTCGGCTGTGTTGTATAGTTTGAAAATAACGTGCCACCCTCGGCTGTGTTGTATAGTTTGAAAATAACGTGCCAGCCTCGGCTGTGTTGTATAGTTTGAAAATAACGTGCCAGCCTCGGCTGTGTTGTATAGTTTGAAAATAACGTGCCAGCCTCGGCTGTGTTGTATAGTTTGAAAATAACGTGCCAGCCTCGGCTGTGTTGTATAGTTTGAAAAATAACGTGCCACCTCGGCTGTGTTGTATAGTTTGAAAATAACGTGCCAGCCCTCGGCTGTGTTGTATAGTTTGAAAATAACGTGCCAGCCTCGGCTGTGTTGTATAGTTTGAAAATAACGTGCCAGCCTCGGCTGTGTTGTATAGTTTGAAAATAACGTGCCACCCTCGGCTGTGTTGTATAGTTTGAAAATAACGTGCCAGCCTCGGCTGTGTTGTATAGTTTGAAAATAACGTGCCACCGCCTCGGCTGTGTTGTATAGTTTGAAAATAACGTGCCAGCCTCGGCTGTGTTGTATAGTTTGAAAATAACGTGCCAGCCTCGGCTGTGTTGTATAGTTTGAAAATAACGTGCCAGCCTCGGCTGTGTTATAGTTTGAAAATAACGTGCCAGCCTCGGCTGTGTTGTATAGTTTGAAAATAACGTGCTACCCTCGGCTGTGTTGTATAGTTTGAAAATAACGTGCCAGCCTCGGCTGTGTTGTATAGTTTGAAAATAACGTGCCAGCCTCGGCTGTGTTGTATAGTTTGAAAATAACGTGCCACCCTCGGCTGTGTTGTATAGTTTGAAAATAACGTGCCACCCTCGGCTGTGTTGTATAGTTTGAAAATAACGTGCCAGCCTCGGCTGGTGTTGTATAGTTTGAAAATAACGTGCCAGCCTCGGCTGTGTTGTATAGTTTGAAAATAACGTGCCAGCCTCGGCTGTGTTGTATAGTTTGAAAATAACGTGCCACCCTCGGCTGTGTGTGTATAGTTTGAAAATAACGTGCCAGCCTCGGCTGTGTTGTATAGTTTGAAAATAACGTGCTACCCTCGGCTGTGTTGTATAGTTTGAAAATAACGTGCCAGCCTCGGCTGTGTTGTATAGTTTGAAAATAACGTGCTACCTCGGCTGTGTTGTATAGTTTGAAAATAACGTGCAGCCTCGGCTGTGTTGTATAGTTTGAAAATAACGTGCCACCCTCGGCTGTGTTGTATAGTTTGAAAATAACGTGCCACCCTCGGCTGTGTTGTATAGTTTGAAAATAACGTGCCACCCTCGGCTGTGTTGTATAGTTTGAAAATAACGTGCTACCCTCGGCTGTGTTGTATAGTTTGAAAATAACGTGCCACCCTCGGCTGTGTTGTATAGTTTGAAAATAACGTGCTACCCTCGGCTGTGTTGTATAGTTTGAAAATAACGTGCCAGCCTCGGCTGTGTTGTATAGTTTGAAAATAACGTGCCAGCCTCGGCTGTGTTGTATAGTTTGAAAATAACGTGCCACCTCGGCTGTGTTGTATAGTTTGAAAATAACGTGCTACCCTCGGCTGTGTTGTATAGTTTGAAAATAACGTGCCACCCTCGGCTGTGTTGTATAGTTTGAAAATAACGTGCCAGCCTCGGCTGTGTTGTATAGTTTGAAAAAACGTGCTACCCTCGGCTGTGTTGTATAGTTTGAAAATAACGTGCGTGCACCCTCGGCTGTGTTGTATAGTTTGAAAATAACGTGCCACCCTCGGCTGTGTTGTATAGTTTGAAAATAACGTGCCACCCTCGGCTGTGTTGTATAGTTTGAAAATAACGTGCCACCCTCGGCTGTGTTGTATAGTTTGAAAATAACGTGCTACCCTCGGCTGTGTTGTATAGTTTGAAAATAACGTGCCACCCTCGGCTGTGTTGTATAGTTTGAAAATAACGTGCCTACCCTCGGCTGTGTTGTATAGTTTGAAAATAACGTGCTACCCTCGGCTGTGTTGTATAGTTTGAAAATAACGTGCCAGCCTCGGCTGTGTTGTATAGTTTGAAATAACGTGCCACCCTCGGCTGTGTTGTATAGTTTGAAAATAACGTGCTACCCTCGGCCTCGGCTGTGTTGTATAGTTTGAAAATAACGTGCTACCCTCGGCTGTGTTGTATAGTTTGAAAATAACGTGCCAGCCTCGGCTGTGTTGTATAGTTTGAAAATAACGTGCTACCCTCGGCTGTGTTGTATAGTTTGAAAATAACGTGCCACCCTCGGCTGTGTTGTATAGTTTGAAAATAACGTGCTACCTCGGCTGTGTTGTATAGTTTGAAAATAACGTGCTACCCTCGGCTGTGTTGTATAGTTTGAAAATAACGTGCCAGCCTCGGCTGTGTTGTATAGTTTGAAAATAACGTGCCAGCCTCGGCTGTGTTGTATAGTTTGAAAATAACGTGCTACCCTCGGCTGTGTTGTATAGTTTGAAATAACGTGCTACCCTCGGCTGTGTTGTATAGTTTGAAAATAACGTGCTACCCTCGGCTGTGTTGTATAGTTTTTGAAAATAACGTGCCAGCCTCGGCTGTGTTGTATAGTTTGAAAATAACGTGCCACCCTCGGCTGTGTTGTATAGTTTGA
The DNA here is from genome assembly GCA_018389105.1 of Nautilus pompilius. NCBI lineage: Eukaryota > Metazoa > Mollusca > Cephalopoda > Nautilida > Nautilidae > Nautilus > Nautilus pompilius. The sequence continues at coordinate 13,952 of JACATO010001763.1, read as the reverse complement.
AAATAATGCTACCCTCGGCTGTGTTGTATAGTTTGAAAATAACGTGCCAGCCTCGGCTGTGTTGTATAGTTTGAAAATAACGTGCCAGCCTCGGCTGTGTTGTATAGTTTGAAAATAACGTGCTACCCTCGGCTGTGTTGTATAGTTTGAAAATAACGTGCTACCCTCGGCTGTGTTGTATAGTTTGAAAATAACGTGCTACCCTCGGCTGTGTTGTATAGTTTGAAAATAACGTGCCAGCCTCGGCTGTGTTGTATAGTTTGAAAATAACGTGCCAGCCCTCGGCTGTGTTGTATAGTTTGAAAATAACGTGCCACCCTCGGCTGTGTTGTATAGTTTGAAAATAACGTGCCACCCTCGGCTGTGTTGTATAGTTTGAAAATAACGTGCTACCCTCGGCTGTGTTGTATAGTTTGAAAATAACGTGCCACCCTCGGCTGTGTTGTATAGTTTGAAAATAACGTGCTACCCTCGGCTGTGTTGTATAGTTTGAAAATAACGTGCTACCCTCGGCTGTGTTGTATAGTTTGAAAATAACGTGCCAGCCTCGGCTGTGTTGTATAGTTTGAAAATAACGTGCTACCCTCGGCTGTGTTGTATAGTTTGAAAATAACGTGCCAGCCTCGGCTGTGTTGTATAGTTTGAAAATAACGTGCCAGCCTCGGCTGTGTTGTATAGTTTGAAAATAACGTGCCACCCTCGGCTGTGTTGTATAGTTTGAAAATAACGTGCCAGCCTCGGCTGTGTTGTATAGTTTGAAAATAACGTGCCACCCTCGGCTGTGTTGTATAGTTTGAAAATAACGTGCTACCCTCGGCTGTGTTGTATAGTTTGAAAATAACGTGCTACCCTCGGCTGTGTTGTATAGTTTGAAAATCGTGCCACCCTCGGCTGTGTTGTATAGTTTGAAAATAACGTGCTACGTTGTGCTAACCCTCCCCCTCGTGTTGTATAGTTTGAAAATAACGTGCCAGCCTCGGCTGTGTTGTATAGTTTGAAAATAACGTGCCAGCCCTCGGCTGTGTTGTATAGTTTGAAAATAACGTGCCAGCCTCGGCTGTGTTGTATAGTTTTGAAAATACGTGCCAGCCTCGGCTGTGTTGTATAGTTTGAAAATAACGTGCCAGCCTCGGCTCTGTTGTATAGTTTGAAAATAACGTGCTACCCTCGGCTGTGTTGTATAGTTTGAAAATAACGTGCCAGCCTCGGCTGTGTTGTATAGTTTGAAAATAACGTGCCACCCTCGGCTGTGTTGTATAGTTTGAAAATAACGTGCCAGCCTCGGCTGTGTTGTATAGTTTGAAAATAACGTGCCACCCTCGGCTGTGTTGTATAGTTTGAAAATAACGTGCTACCCCTCGGCTGTGTTGTATAGTTTGAAAATAACGTGCCACCCTCGGCTGTGTTGTATAGTTTGAAAATAACGTGCCAGCCTCGGCTGTGTTGTATAGTTTGAAAATAACGTGCCAGCCTCGGCTGTGTTGTATAGTTTGAAAATAACGTGCCAGCCTCGGCTGTGTTGTATAGTTTGAAAATAACGTGCCACCCTCGGCTGTGTTGTATAGTTTGAAAATAACGTGCCAGCCTCGGCTGTGTTGTATAGTTTGAAAATAACGTGCCAGCCTCTCGGCTGTGTTGTATAGTTTGAAAATAACGTGCCAGCCTCGGCTGTGTTGTATAGTTTGAAAATAACGTGCCACCTCGGCTGTGTTGTATAGTTTGAAAATAACGTGCCAGCCTCGGCTGTGTTGTATAGTTTGAAAATAACGTGCTACCACCCTCGGCTGTGTTGTATAGTTTGAAAATAACGTGCCAGCCTCGGCTGTGTTGTATAGTTTGAAAATAACGTGCCAGCCTCGGCTGTGTTGTATAGTTTGAAAATAACGTGCCAGCCTCGGCTGTGTTGTATAGTTTGAAAAAAAACGTGCCAGCCCGTAACGGCTGTGTTGTATAGTTTGAAAATAACGTGCCAGCCTCGGCTGTGTTGTATAGTTTGAAAATAACGTGCCACCTCGGCTGTGTTGTATAGTTTGAAAATAACGTGCCAGCCTCGGCTGTGTTGTATAGTTTGAAAATAACGTGCCACCCTCGGCTGTGTTGTATAGTTTGAAAATAACGTGCCAGCCTCGGCTGTGTTGTATAGTTTGAAAATAACGTGCCAGCCTCGGCTGTGTTGTATAGTTTGAAAATAACGTGCCAGCCTCGGCTGTGTTGTATAGTTTGAAAATAACGTGCTACCCTCGGCTGTGTTGTATAGTTTGAAAATAACGTGCCAGCCTCGGCTGTGTTGTATAGTTTGAAAATAACGTGCCAGCCTCGGCTGTGTTGTATAGTTTGAAAATAACGTGCCACCGCCTCGGCTGTGTTGTATAGTTTGAAAATAACGTGCCAGCCTCGGCTGTGTTGTATATAGTTTGAAAATAACGTGCCAGCCCTCGGCTGTGTTGTATAGTTTGAAAATAACGTGCCAGCCTCGGCTGTGTTGTATAGTTTGAAAATAACGTGCCAGCCTCGGCTGTGTTGTATAGTTTGAAAATAACGTGCCGCCAGCCTCGGCTGTGTTGTATAGTTTGAAAATAACGTGCCAGCCCTCGGCTGTGTTGTATAGTTTGAAAATAACGTGCCAGCCTCGGCTGTGTTGTATAGTTTGAAAATAACGTGCCAGCCCTCGGCTGTGTTGTATAGTTTGAAAATAACGTGCCAGCCCTCGGCTGTGTTGTATAGTTTGAAAATAACGTGCTACCCTCGGCTGTGTTGTATAGTTTGAAAATAACGTGCCAGCCTCGGCTGTGTTGTATAGTTTGAAAATAACGTGCCAGCCTCGGCTGTGTTGTATAGTTTGAAAATAACGTGCCAGCCTCGGCTGTGTTGTATAGTTTGAAAATAACGTGCCAGCCCTCGGCTGTGTTGTATAGTTTGAAAATAACGTGCCAGCCTCGGCTGTGTTGTATAGTTTGAAAATAACGTGCCAGCCTCGGCTGTGTTGTATAGTTTGAAAATAACGTGCCAGCCTCGGCTGTGTTGTATAGTTTGAAAATAACGTGCCAGCCTCGGCTGTGTTGTATAGTTTGAAAATAACGTGCTACCCTCGGCTGTGTTGTATAGTTTGAAAATAACGTGCTACCCTCGGCTGTGTTGTATAGTTTGAAAATAACGTGCCAGCCTCGGCTGTGTTGTATAGTTTGAAAATAACGTGCCAGCCTCGGCTGTGTTGTATAGTTTGAAAATAACGTGCTACCCTCGGCTGTGTTGTATAGTTTGAAAATAACGTGCCAGCCTCGGCTGTGTTGTATAGTTTGAAAATAACGTGCCAGCCCTCGGCTGTGTTGTATAGTTTGAAAATAACGTGCCAGCCTCGGCTGTGTTGTATAGTTTGAAAATAACGTGCCACCTCGGCTGTGTTGTATAGTTTGAAAATAACGTGCACCCTCGGCTGTGTTGTATAGTTTGAAAATAACGTGCCAGCCTCGGCTGTGTTGTATAGTTTGAAAATAACGTGCCAGCCCTCGGCTGTGTTGTATAGTTTGAAAATAACGTGCCACCCTCGGCTGTGTTGTATAGTTTGAAAATAACGTGCCACCTCGGCTGTGTTGTATAGTTTGAAAATAACGTGCCAGCCTCGGCTGTGTTGTATAGTTTGAAAATAACGTGCCAGCCTCGGCTGTGTTGTATAGTTTGAAAATAACGTGCCAGCCTCGGCTGTGTTGTATAGTTTGAAAATAACGTGCCAGCCTCGGCTGTGTTGTATAGTTTGAAAATAACGTGCCAGCCTCGGCTGTGTTGTATAGTTTGAAAATAACGTGCCACCTCGGCTGTGTTGTATAGTTTGAAAATAACGTGCCAGCCCTCGGCTGTGTTGTATAGTTTGAAAATAACGTGCCAGCCTCGGCTGTGTTGTATAGTTTGAAAATAACGTGCCAGCCTCGGCTGTGTTGTATAGTTTGAAAATAACGTGCCAGCCTCGGCTGTGTTGTATAGTTTGAAAATAACGTGCCAGCCTCGGCTGTGTTGTATAGTTTGAAAATAACGTGCCAGCCTCGGCTGTGTTGTATAGTTTGAAAATAACGTGCCACCCTCGGCTGTGTTGTATAGTTTGAAAATAACGTGCCACCCTCGGCTGTGTTGTATAGTTTGAAAATAACGTGCCAGCCTCGGCTGTGTTGTATAGTTTGAAAATAACGTGCCAGCCTCGGCTGTGTTGTATAGTTTGAAAATAACGTGCCAGCCTCGGCTGTGTTGTATAGTTTGAAAATAACGTGCCAGCCTCGGCTGTGTTGTATAGTTTGAAAATAACGTGCCAGCCTCGGCTGTGTTGTATAGTTTGAAAATAACGTGCCACCCTCGGCTGTGTTGTATAGTTTGAAAATAACGTGCCAGCCTCGGCTGTGTTGTATAGTTTGAAAATAACGTGCCAGCCTCGGCTGTGTTGTATAGTTTGAAAATAACGTGCCACCCTCGGCTGTGTTGTATAGTTTGAAAATAACGTGCCACCCTCGGCTGTGTTGTATAGTTTGAAAATAACGTGCCAGCCTCGGCTGTGTTGTATAGTTTGAAAATAACGTGCTACCCTCGGCTGTGTTGTATAGTTTGAAAATAACGTGCCAGCCTCGGCTGTGTTGTATAGTTTGAAAATAACGTGCCAGCCTCGGCTGTGTTGTATAGTTTGAAAATAACGTGCCAGCCTCGGCTGTGTTGTATAGTTTGAAAATAACGTGCCAGCCTCGGCTGTGTTGTATAGTTTGAAAATAACGTGCCAGCCTCGGCTGTGTTGTATAGTTTGAAAATAACGTGCTACCCTCGGCTGTGTTGTATAGTTTGAAAATAACGTGCCAGCCTCGGCTGTGTTGTATAGTTTGAAAATAACGTGCCAGCCTCGGCTGTGTTGTATAGTTTGAAAATAACGTGCCAGCCTCGGCTGTGTTGTATAGTTTGAAAATAACGTGCCAGCCTCGCGCTGTGTTGTATAGTTTGAAAATAACGTGCCACCCTCGGCTGTGTTGTATAGTTTGAAAATAACGTGCCAGCCTCGGCTGTGTTGTATAGTTTGAAAATAACGTGCCAGCCTCGGCTGTGTTGTATAGTTTGAAAATAACGTGCCACCCTCGGCTGTGTTGTATAGTTTGAAAATAACGTGCCAGCCTCGGCTGTGTTGTATAGTTTGAAAATAACGTGCCAGCCTCGGCTGTGTTGTATAGTTTGAAAATAACGTGCCAGCCTCGGCTGTGTTGTATAGTTTGAAAATAACGTGCCACCCTCGGCTGTGTTGTATAGTTTGAAAATAACGTGCTACCCTCGGCTGTGTTGTATAGTTTGAAAATAACGTGCCAGCCTCGGCTGTGTTGTATAGTTTGAAAATAACGTGCCAGCCTCGGCTGTGTTGTATAGTTTGAAAATAACGTGCCAGCCTCGGCTGTGTTGTATAGTTTGAAAATAACGTGCCACCCTCGGCTGTGTTGTATAGTTTGAAAATAACGTGCTACCCTCGGCTGTGTTGTATAGTTTGAAAATAACGTGCCAGCCTCGGCTGTGTTGTATAGTTTGAAAATAACGTGCCACCCTCGGCTGTGTTGTATAGTTTGAAAATAACGTGCCACCCTCGGCTGTGTTGTATAGTTTGAAAATAACGTGCCACCTCGGCTGTGTTGTATAGTTTGAAAATAACGTGCCAGCCCTCGGCTGTGTTGTATAGTTTGAAAATAACGTGCTACCCTCGGCTGTGTTGTATAGTTTGAAAATAACGTGCCACCCTCGGCTGTGTTGTATAGTTTGAAAATAACGTGCCAGCCCTCGGCTGTGTTGTATAGTTTGAAAATAACGTGCCAGCCTCGGCTGTGTTGTATAGTTTGAAAATAACGTGCCAGCCTCGGCTGTGTTGTATAGTTTGAAAATAACGTGCCAGCCTCGGCTGTGTTGTATAGTTTGAAAATAACGTGCCAGCCTCGGCTGTGTTGTATAGTTTGAAAATAACGTGCCAGCCTCGGCTGTGTTGTATAGTTTGAAAATAACGTGCCAGCCTCGGCTGTGTTGTATAGTTTGAAAATAACGTGCCAGCCTCGGCTGTGTTGTATAGTTTGAAAAAACGTGCCAGCCTCGGCTGTGTTGTATAGTTTGAAAATAACGTGCCAGCCTCGGCTGTGTTGTATAGTTTGAAAATAACGTGCTACCCTCGGCTGTGTTGTATAGTTTGAAAATAACGTGCTACCCTCGGCTGTGTTGTATAGTTTGAAAATAACGTGCCAGCCCTCGGCTGTGTTGTATAGTTTGAAAATAACGTGCCAGCCTCGGCTGTGTTGTATAGTTTGAAAATAACGTGCTAACCTCCCGCGGCTGTGTTGTATAGTTTGAAAATAACGTGCCAGCCTCGGCTGTGTTGTATAGTTTTGAAAATAACGTGCCAGCCTCGGCTGTGTTGTATAGTTTGAAAATAACGTGCCAGCCTCGGCTGTGTTGTATAGTTTGAAAATAACGTGCCAGCCCTCGGCTGTGTTGTATAGTTTGAAAATAACGTGCCAGCCTCGGCTGTGTTGTATAGTTTGAAAATAACGTGCCAGCCCTCGGCTGTGTTGTATAGTTTGAAAATAACGTGCCACCCTCGGCTGTGTTGTATAGTTTGAAAATAACGTGCCAGCCTCGGCTGTGTTGTATAGTTTGAAAATAACGTGCTACCCCGGCTGTGTTGTATAGTTTGAAAATAACGTGCCAGCCTCGGCTGTGTTGTATAGTTTGAAAATAACGTGCCAGCCTCGGCTGTGTTGTATAGTTTGAAAATAACGTGCCAGCCTCGGCTGTGTTGTATAGTTTGAAAATAACGTGCCAGCCCTCGGCTGTGTTGTATAGTTTTGAAAATAACGTGCCAGCCTCGGCTGTGTTGTATAGTTTGAAAATAACGTGCCAGCCTCGGCTGTGTTGTATAGTTTGAAAATAACGTGCCAGCCTCGGCTGTGTTGTATAGTTTGAAAATACGTGCCAGCCTCGGCTGTGTTGTATAGTTTGAAAATAACGTGCCAGCCCTCGGCTGTGTTGTATAGTTTGAAAATAACGTGCCAGCCTCGGCTGTGTTGTATAGTTTGAAAATAACGTGCTGCCACCCTCGGCTGTGTTGTATTTTTGAAAATAACGTGCCAGCCTCGGCTGTGTTGTATAGTTTGAAAATAACGTGCCAGCCCTCGGCTGTGTTGTATAGTTTGAAAATAACGTGCCAGCCTCGGCTGTGTTGTATAGTTTGAAAATAACGTGCCAGCCTCGGCTGTGTTGTATAGTTTGAAAATAACGTGCCAGCCTCGGCTGTGTTGTATAGTTTGAAAATAACGTGCTACCCTCGGCTGTGTTGTATAGTTTGAAAATAACGTGCCAGCCTCGGCTGTGTTGTATAGTTTTGAAAATAACGTGCCAGCCTCGGCTGTGTTGTATAGTTTGAAAATAACGTGCCAGCCTCGGCTGTGTTGTATAGTTTGAAAATAACGTGCCAGCCTCGGCTGTGTTGTATAGTTTGAAAATAACGTGCCAGCCTCGGCTGTGTTGTATAGTTTGAAAATAACGTGCCAGCCTCGGCTGTGTTGTATAGTTTGAAAATAACGTGCCAGCCCTCGGCTGTGTTGTATAGTTTGAAAATAACGTGCCAGCCTCGGCTGTGTTGTATAGTTTGAAAATAACGTGCTACCCTCGGCTGTGTTGTATAGTTTGAAAATAACGTGCCACCTCGGCTGTGTTGTATAGTTTGAAAATAACGTGCCAGCCTCGGCTGTGTTGTATAGTTTGAAAATAACGTGCCAGCCCTCGGCTGTGTTGTATAGTTTGAAAATAACGTGCCAGCCTCGGCTGTGTTGTATAGTTTGAAAATAACGTGCCAGCCTCGGCTGTGTTGTATAGTTTGAAAATAACGTGCTACCCTCGGCTGTGTTGTATAGTTTTGAAAATAACGTGCTACCCTCGGCTGTGTTGTATAGTTTGAAAATAACGTGCTACCCTCGGCTGTGTTGTATAGTTTGAAAATAACGTGCCAGCCTCGGCTGTGTTGTATAGTTTGAAAATAACGTGCCAGCCTCGGCTGTGTTGTATAGTTTGAAAATAACGTGCCAGCCTCGGCTGTGTTGTATAGTTTGAAAATAACGTGCTACCCTCGGCTGTGTTGTATAGTTTGAAAATAACGTGCTACCCTCGGCTGTGTTGTATAGTTTGAAAATAACGTGCCAGCCTCGGCTGTGTTGTATAGTTTGAAAATAACGTGCCAGCCCTCGGCTGTGTTGTATAGTTTGAAAATAACGTGCCACCCTCGGCTGTGTTGTATAGTTTGAAAATAACGTGCCAGCCTCGGCTGTGTTGTATAGTTTGAAAATAACGTGCCAGCCCTCGGCTGTGTTGTATAGTTTGAAAATAACGTGCCACCCTCGGCTGTGTTGTATAGTTTGAAAATAACGTGCCAGCCTCGGCTGTGTTGTATAGTTTGAAAATAACGTGCTACCCTCGGCTGTGTTGTATAGTTTGAAAATAACGTGCCACCCTCGGCTGTGTTGTATAGTTTGAAAATAACGTGCTGCCCTCGGCTGTGTTGTATAGTTTGAAAATAACGTGCCACCCTCGGCTGTGTTGTATAGTTTGAAAATAACGTGCCACCCTCGGCTGTGTTGTATAGTTTGAAAATAACGTGCCAGCCTCGGCTGTGTTGTATAGTTTGAAAATAACGTGCCAGCCTCGGCTGTGTTGTATAGTTTGAAAATAACGTGCCAGCCTCGGCTGTGTTGTATAGTTTGAAAATAACGTGCCAGCCCTCGGCTGTGTTGTATAGTTTGAAAATAACGTGCCAGCCTCGGCTGTGTTGTATAGTTTGAAAATAACGTGCCACCCTCGGCTGTGTTGTATAGTTTGAAAATAACGTGCCAGCCTCGGCTGTGTTGTATAGTTTGAAAATAACGTGCCAGCCTCGGCTGTGTTGTATAGTTTGAAAATAACGTGCTACCCTCGGCTGTGTTGTATAGTTTGAAAATAACGTGCCACCCTCGGCTGTGTTGTATAGTTTGAAAATAACGTGCCAGCCTCGGCTGTGTTGTATAGTTTGAAAATAACGTGCTACCCTCGGCTGTGTTGTATAGTTTGAAAATAACGTGCCACCCTCGGCTGTGTTGTATAGTTTGAAAATAACGTGCCACCCTCGGCTGTGTTGTATAGTTTGAAAATAACGTGCCACCCTCGGCTGTGTTGTATAGTTTGAAAATAACGTGCTACCCTCGGCTGTGTTGTATAGTTTGAAAATAACGTGCCAGCCTCGGCTGTGTTGTATAGTTTTGAAAATAACGTGCCAGCCTCGGCTGTGTTGTATAGTTTGAAAATAACGTGCCAGCCTCGGCTGTGTTGTATAGTTTGAAAATAACGTGCCAGCCTCGGCTGTGTTGTATAGTTTGAAAATAACGTGCCACCTCGGCTGTGTTGTATAGTTTGAAAATAACGTGCCAGCCCTCGGCTGTGTTGTATAGTTTGAAAATAACGTGCCAGCCTCGGCTGTGTTGTATAGTTTGAAAATAACGTGCCACCCTCGGCTGTGTTGTATAGTTTGAAAATAACGTGCTACCCTCGGCTGTGTTGTATAGTTTGAAAATAACGTGCCACCCTCGGCTGTGTTGTATAGTTTGAAAATAACGTGCCAGCCTCGGCTGTGTTGTATAGTTTGAAAATAACGTGCCAGCCTCGGCTGTGTTGTATAGTTTGAAAATAACGTGCCCACCCTCGGCTGTGTTGTATAGTTTGAAAATAACGTGCCTACCCTCGGCTGTGTTGTATAGTTTGAAATAACGTGCTACCCTCGGCTGTGTTGTATAGTTTGAAAATAACGTGCTACCCCTCGGCTGTGTTGTATAGTTTGAAAATAACGTGCCAGCCTCGGCTGTGTTGTATAGTTTGAAAATAACGTGCCAGCCTCGGCTGTGTTGTATAGTTTGAAAATAACGTGCCAGCCTCGGCTGTGTTGTATAGTTTGAAAATAACGTGCCACCCTCGGCTGTGTTGTATAGTTTGAAAATAACGTGCTACCCTCGGCTGTGTTGTATAGTTTGAAAATAACGTGCTACCCTCGGCTGTGTTGTATAGTTTGAAAATAACGTGCCAGCCTCGGCTGTGTTGTATAGTTTGAAAATAACGTGCCAGCCTCGGCTGTGTTGTATAGTTTGAAAATAACGTGCCAGCCTCGGCTGTGTTGTATAGTTTGAAAATAACGTGCTACCCTCGGCTGTGTTGTATAGTTTGAAAATAACGTGCCAGCCTCGGCTGTGTTGTATAGTTTGAAAATAACGTGCCACCCTCGGCTGTGTTGTATAGTTTGAAAATAACGTGCTACCCTCGGCTGTGTTGTATAGTTTGAAAATAACGTGCCACCCTCGGCTGTGTTGTATAGTTTGAAAATAACGTGCTACCCTCGGCTGTGTTGTATAGTTTGAAAATAACGTGCCAGCCTCGGCTGTGTTGTATAGTTTGAAAATAACGTGCTACCCTCGGCTGTGTTGTATAGTTTGAAAATAACGTGCCACCCTCGGCTGTGTTGTATAGTTTGAAATAACGTGCCAGCCTCGGCTGTGTTGTATAGTTTGAAAATAACGTGCCAGCCTCGGCTGTGTTGTATAGTTTGAAAATAACGTGCTACCCTCGGCTGTGTTGTATAGTTTGAAAATAACGTGCTACCCTCGGCTGTGTTGTATAGTTTGAAAATAACGTGCTACCCTCGGCTGTGTTGTATAGTTTGAAAATAACGTGCCAGCCTCGGCTGTGTTGTATAGTTTGAAAATAACGTGCCAGCCTCGGCTGTGTTGTATAGTTTGAAAATAACGTGCTACCCTCGGCTGTGTTGTATAGTTTGAAAATAACGTGCCACCCTCGGCTGTGTTGTATAGTTTGAAAATAACGTGCTACCCTCGGCTGTGTTGTATAGTTTGAAAATAACGTGCCAGCCTCGGCTGTGTTTGTATAGTTTGAAAATAACGTGCTACCCCCTCGGCTGTGTTGTATAGTTTGAAAATAACGTGCTACCCTCGGCTGTGTTGTATAGTTTGAAAATAACGTGCCAGCCTCGGCTGTGTTTTGTATAGTTTGAAAATAACGTGCTACCCTCGGCTGTGTTGTATAGTTTGAAAATAACGTGCCAGCCTCGGCTGTGTTGTATAGTTTGAAAATAACGTGCCAGCCTCGGCTGTGTTGTATAGTTTGAAAATAACGTGCCACCCTCGGCTGTGTTGTATAGTTTGAAAATAACGTGCCAGCCTCGGCTGTGTTGTATAGTTTGAAAATAACGTGCCACCCTCGGCTGTGTTGTATAGTTTGAAAATAACGTGCTACCCTCGGCTGTGTTGTATAGTTTGAAAATAACGTGCTACCCTCGGCTGTGTTGTATAGTTTGAAAATAACGTGCCAGCCTCGGCTGTGTTGTATAGTTTGAAAATAACGTGCTACCCTCGGCTGTGTTGTATAGTTTGAAAATAACGTGCCAGCCTCGGCTGTGTTGTATAGTTTGAAAATAACGTGCCAGCCTCGGCTGTGTTGTATAGTTTGAAAATAACGTGCACCCTCGGCTGTGTTGTATAGTTTGAAAATAACGTGCCACCCTCGGCTGTGTTGTATAGTTTGAAAATAACGTGCTAGCCTCGGCTGTGTTGTATAGTTTGAAAATAACGTGCTACCCTCGGCTGTGTTGTATAGTTTGAAAATAACGTGCCACCCTCGGCTGTGTTGTATAGTTTGAAAATAACGTGCCACCCTCGGCTGTGTTGTATAGTTTGAAAATAACGTGCCACCCTCGGCTGTGTTGTATAGTTTGAAAATAACGTGCCAGCCTCGGCTGTGTTGTATAGTTTGAAAATAACGTGCTACCCTCGGCTGTGTTGTATAGTTTGAAAATAACGTGCCAGCCTCGGCTGTTGTATAGTTTGAAAATAACGTGCCACCCTCGGCTGTGTTGTATAGTTTGAAAATAACGTGCCAGCCTCGGCTGTGTTGTATAGTTTGAAAATAACGTGCCAGCCCTCGGCTGTGTTGTATAGTTTGAAAATAACGTGCCACCCTCGGCTGTGTTGTATAGTTTGAAAATAACGTGCCAGCCTCGGCTGTGTTGTATAGTTTGAAAATAACGTGCCACCCTCGGCTGTGTTGTATAGTTTGAAAATAACGTGCCACCCTCGGCTGTGTTGTATAGTTTGAAAATAACGTGCCACCCTCGGCTGTGTTGTATAGTTTGAAATAACGTGCCACCCTCGGCTGTGTTGTATAGTTTGAAAATAACGTGCTACCCCTCGGCTGTGTTGTATAGTTTGAAAATAACGTGCCACCCTCGGCTGTGTTGTATAGTTTGAAAATAACGTGCCAGCCTCGGCTGTGTTGTATAGTTTGAAAATAACGTGCCAGCCCTCGGCTGTGTTGTATAGTTTGAAAATAACGTGCCACCCTCGGCTGTGTTGTATAGTTTGAAAATAACGTGCCAGCCTCGGCTGTGTTGTATAGTTGTTTGAAAATAACGTGCCAGCCTCGGCTGTGTTGTATAGTTTGAAAATAACGTGCCAGCCTCGGCTGTGTTGTATAGTTTGAAAATAACGTGCCAGCCTCGGCTGTGTTGTATAGTTTGAAAATAACGTGCCAGCCTCGGCTGTGTTGTATAGTTTGAAAATAACGTGCCAGCCTCGGCTGTGTTGTATAGTTTGAAAATAACGTGCCAGCCTCGGCTGTGTTGTATAGTTTGAAAATAACGTGCCGCCTCGGCTGTGTTGTATAGTTTGTTTGAAAATAACGTGCTACCCTCGGCTGTGTTGTATAGTTTGAAAATAACGTGCCACCCTCGGCTGTGTTGTATAGTTTGAAAATAACGTGCCACCCTCGGCTGTGTTGTATAGTTTGAAAATAACGTGCCACCCTCGGCTGTGTTTGTATAGTTTGAAAATAACGTGCTACCCTCGGCTGTGTTGTATAGTTTGAAAATAACGTGCCAGCCTCGGCTGTGTTGTATAGTTTTGAAAATAACGTGCTACCCTCGGCTGTGTTGTATAGTTTGAAAATAACGTGCCAGCCTCGGCTGTGTTGTATAGTTTGAAAATAACGTGCTAGCCTCGGCTGTGTTGTATAGTTTGAAAATAACGTGCCAGCCTCGGCTGTGTTGTATAGTTTGAAAATAACGTGCCAGCCCGGCTGTGTTGTATAGTTTGAAAATAACGTGCCAGCCCGCGGCTGTAACGTATGTAGTGGAGTTTGAAAATAACGTGCCAGCCTCGGCTGTGTTGTATAGTTTTGAAATAACGTGCCAGCCTCGGCTGTGTTGTATAGTTTGAAATAACGTGCTACAGCCCTCGGCTGTGTTGTATAGTTTGAAAATAAAATGCCAGCCTCGGCTGTGTTGTATAGTTTGAAAATATCGTGCCAGCCTCGGCTGTGTTGTATAGTTTGAAAATAACGTGCCAGCCTCGGCTGTGTTGTATAGTTTGAAAATAACGTGCCAGCCGCTCGGCTGTGTAGTAAAGTTTGAAATAACGTGCCAGCCTCGGCTGTGTTTTGTATAGTTTGAAAATAACGTGCCAGCCTCGGCTGTGTTGTATAGTTTGAAAATATCGTGCCAGCCTCGGCTGTGTTGTATAGTTTGAAAATAACGTGCCAGCCTCGGCTGTGTTGTATAGTTTGAAAATAACGTGCCACCCTCGGCTGTGTTGTATAGTTTGAAAATAACGTGCCAACCCTCGGCTGTGTTGTATAGTTTTGAAAATAACGTGCCAGCCTCGGCTGTGTTGTATAGTTTGAAAATAAGGTGCCAGCCTCGGCTGTGTTGTATAGTTTGAAAATAACGTGCTAGCCTCGGCTGTGTTGTATTTGAGTGTTGAAAATAACGTGCCAGCCTCGGCGGTGTTGTATAGTTTGAAAATAACGTGCCAGCCTCGGGCTGTGTTGTATAGTTTGAAAATAACGTGCCAGCCTCGGCTGTGGGTTGTAAGAGG